>DWQL01000042.1:0-26530 GCA_018231265.1 Noctuana haematospila | reverse complement strand
TTCATAAATGATATCCATGTATGAATATGCTGGAAAAAATACAAAATAATTGCCCGCTTTTTGTTGGATCATATTAGTCAAACTTGTAACGATCTTTTCATAGCTATTTTCACGTTCTTTATATGTTGTTTGAATATAGTTTTCGATTACTAATAGTTGATTTTCTTTCGGAAAAGGACTAGGAATCCGATAACGTAAGCTATCCTCTCTTCCACCTAGTATTTCTTGGTAATAATCCAATGGTGTTAAACTGGCCGAAAACAAAATGCTTGCTTTGCCTTTATCAAGTTTTTGCTGCAAAAGATAACTTGGGTCGATACAAAATTGTTTAACTATAATATCATAATTCTGACAATTGACATAGGTACAATAATGATTATCGTATCCTTCACTGATTCTAGTATAATTCAGTACATCAAAATAAACAGACAAGATTTGCTCTACATTCGTATGCTCTTGATTTTCTGGAAGCCACTCTTTGATTTTTTCCGCTAAAGAATACGCGACTTTAACTAGAGAATCAATTGGCGCATTTTGATGGATAAACTCTTTGCCTTCTTCCTCACAGACCTGTTTTATTTTGTCAAATTCTTTTTCTACTTTGTTAAGTACTCGGATTAGCTTGTTTTGTTTTTTATCAAGAGTTTCTTTCAAGGCGGAAATCTTACTTTTTGATAAAACTGCTGAATACATTTCCCGCGAGCGATTGACTAGATTATGAGCCTCATCCACTAGAAAAATATTCTCTTTCACTTCTGATTGCTCTTCAAAGAAACGCCTTAAATAGACAACAGGATCAAATAAATAATTATAATCGCAAATAACTAAATCACACCACAAACTGACATCTAACGACAGTTCAAAGGGACATAACGTGTGTTTACGTGCATAGACTTCGATCACATCCCGCGTAAACTGACTCTCATGATTCAACAAATCCCATAGGCCTTCATTCAAACGATCATAATAACCGTTGGCAAATGGACAAGCCTCTGGTGTACAATTTCTTTCTGTCAAAAAACAAATTTTATCTTTTGCGGTTACTGTCACACTCTTTAACTGGAGCTCTTTTTGTTTCATCGCTTCTACTGCATCTTCAGCTACTTGACGAGTGATGGTTTTAGCGGTCAAATAAAAAACTCTTTCCGCTTGTTCTTCTCCAATTGCCTTCAGCGTCGGAAACAAAGTCGAAATTGTCTTTCCTGTTCCAGTTGGTGCCTCAACAAAGAGTCGCTGATCACTTAAAATCGTTTTATAAACGGCAACAGCTAGCTCTCTTTGACCTGCTCGATACTCTCCATAAGGAAAAGTCAACTGTTGAAGTGAGCGATTTCGTAGTTTACGCCAATTGGCTCTAAAAATCAGCCATTGTTCATATTTTTGCGTTAAGTCGTCAAAAAAATCTTTTAATTCTGCTTTGGTAAAATCTTTTTCTTGCCTCGTGATTTCTTTCGTCGTCGTTTGATAATACGTCAACTGTAAAGTGATTGCTGCTAAGTTCTCTTGTTGGCAGTATATATGCCCATAACACATCACTTGATACCAATACATCTCGATCTGTTCTTCCAGTAATTCAGAAAATGCTGGCTCTGACGTTTTGATTTCATCGATAACGGTTCTATTCTCAGCATCCATAAAAATACCATCGGCCCGGCCTTCAATTATGTACGTTTGTTGGTTTAATTCTATGTCGATCGCCAGTTTGACTTCTTTTTGATAATTCTCACTAGCAGCTTTCTGAAGCTTACGATGGATCTTAGCTCCTTCTAATGCTGTATGTTCACTTGTGTGTCTAGCATCAATACTACCTCTGCGTAAAATAAATTCCACTAATCTGCGGACTGCGATTCTTTGCGTATTCTGCATATTCAACCCCACCTATCACTCCTCATTATAGAACATACATTCGCAAATTAAAAGTGGAATGAGCTATTTTCCCATTCCACTTTTATGTTATAAGACTATACAATTGAAACAGATATAGGTTAAGACGAATAATCACTATTTATTTTGACATACTCATAGCTTAAATCACAGCCAATCACTTCAAACTGCTCAGTTCCTTGATGTAAATCAACTGTTAAATAAATATCTTCGTTTTGTTCAATATACGCTAATATTTGACTAATATTTTGTTTTTCCTCATTATTATTTGAAAAAATCGGATATTGTCCATAATAGACTGCGACTTTATTCTGGTCAAAAATCAATCCTTCCGTTTTTCCAAGAGCCATCGCAATTCTACCCCAGTTTGGATCATTTCCGAATAGTGCTGTCTTAACTAGTGGTGAATTAATGATCGACTTTCCAGCGTTTTTTGCTTGCTCCTGACTTACAGCATTTTTCACAGTGACGAACATCGTCTTTGTAGCACCTTCAGCATCCTTGACAACCGCTAGGGCCAAATCCTTACAGAGTTGATTTAGACCGGTTTGAAATGCTATTTGGTCCACTTCATAGTGATTGCTAGCCAACAGAGCAACTGTATCACTAGTGCTAGTATCTGAATCGATGCTGATTGTATTAAAGGATTGATCCACAGCCGTTTTCAGCATAGGATAAATTGCTTCTTTCGCTATTTTGGCATCGGTCAAAACATAGGCTAACATCGTCGCCATATTTGGTTCGATCATCCCTGAGCCTTTGACGATCCCCAAAAGTGTTGCATCGCCAACTTTTAGACTACGAACTTTCATCTGTTGATCAGTTGTCAAAATTGCCTGAGCAAAATCTTCATAGTTCTCTTTCATCTCGATTGACTCTGTTTTCAAAAAATTTTCAATTAAATCGATTGGTAACTGTGGTCCAATCAAACCTGTCGAAGAAGGCAGAATATTTTCCTTCTCGACCTGTAATTTATTGGCTAAGCACTCCATGATTCTATATTCATTTTCTCTGCCCACTTTGCCAGTGGCAACATTAGCGATACCGCTAGTTACTACAACGGCTTGTAGTTCAGCATTGCTTATATGTTCTTTTCCGATCGGGATACACTCACCGCAAAATGTATTTTTTGTAAAAACTGCTGCAGCATGACAGACCTTATCTGCAACAATCAAACCAAAATCTTTTCGTTTTTTCTTGATACCAACGTGCGTTCCGTAAAATTTAAAGCCTTTCGGTACCTTTATCTCATTTCCCATAACTAACACCTTCCCGTACATACTCAATCAATACTAATTTAAGCGAAGTATTTCTCTAATTTCATAAAAGTATAAATCAAAGCGATCAGATAGTCAATGGATTTTATATCATAAAAAAGGTTTTTTTGTATTTTTATACACAACATATTTCAAGGAACAACTAATAATGCATTTATATACTGTTAGGACAAAAAAAGCATCCAGAAAAAATCTGGATGCTTAAACAGTATTAAAAATTAGTTATTTTTACCAAAAATACGTAAGAAAGCCAAGAATAAATTGATAAAATCAAGATATAATTGTAAAGCCATAAAAACAGCAATACCGGTTCCTGGTTGTCCACCCGTTTGAGTATATAATGTACGGATTTTTTGGTTATCATAAGCTGTAATACCAGCAAAGATAATCACCATCAAAATTGAAATCAAGTAATCAACTGGTTCACTTTTCAGGATAAATGCATTTAGGAAGATCGCGATGATCAAGCCAATTAAAGCACTATAGGCCGCGTGCCCCATTGCTGATAGATCTCTTTTAGTAAAGATTCCAATCAACGACATGCCGCCAAATGTAGCAGCCGCACTAACAAACGCCGTTACAACAGTTCCCTCTGTATACATTGCTAAAGTAACCGCTAATGTAATACCATTTAAAACGGAATACAAGATAAAACCACTAATTGCCAGTGTCGGATTTTTCATTGCTTTAAAGCCTAAAAAGACAACTAAAACAAGTTCCGCAATCCAAATCCCATAAAATG
The DNA here is from genome assembly GCA_018231265.1 of Noctuana haematospila. Lineage (NCBI taxonomy): Eukaryota > Metazoa > Arthropoda > Insecta > Lepidoptera > Hesperiidae > Noctuana > Noctuana haematospila. Next base: position 22,627 of record DWQL01000042.1, on the reverse strand, counting down.
CAAAGGGATACTGATATAAAAACATAACGATTTCAAAGAAAAATACGTTTAATACTAAATAAGATACGATTGCGCTGATCCCGATTCCTATCGCTAAAAATGCATAAATTTTTGAATAAAACTTATTTAAACCAACATTTTCTACTACTCCATTATTCATTCATATCTCCTTCTTTCTGCTCTAAATCTGCTAACGTTACTTGAGGGGGTTGCACCATTACGACCGCATCAAGTACACGATTTTCTTCTTCATTAACAGCTTCAATCGAAATCGTTACAACATCTTTCATCTTATCTACCTTGATCACTTCAAACTGAAACGTCAATGTTTCATAATGAAAAACTGGCTCTACAAAGTTCACTGAAAAATTGACCACATGAGAACCTGGTCCAGGTAAATGCTTTGAAATAGCACTAGTAATGATTCCCATCAACATGATCGATGGTACGATTGGTTTGCCATATTCTGTTTTTTGGGCATAATCATGTTGGATATATAAGGGATTGGCATCGTTTGTTAAGCCCAAATAAAGAAGTAAATCTTTATCTTCGATCGATTCGGTTAAAGACAGCGAATCGCCTTCCTCAATATCTTCGATGGTTTTGCCTAATTTTCTCGGTTTTCCGATATTCAAATTAGTACACCTCCACTAATGATAAGATAATTGTACCAAAATGACGATAAAAGGCAAGTTAAAAAGAAGGAGCTTCAACAAATCATCACAATGAGTTGTTGAAATTCCTTCTTCACATTTTATTGATTTTATTTTTACAACACATTTCTAGTTGTATTACTTAGTAACGTTTCATATGCTTGTTCAAATTTTTGAACATCCCCAGCACCCATGAAGACCATTACAGCATTTTCATGGTCTAATAATGGCGACACGTTTTCTTCTTTAATAACTTGTCCACCTTTTTGGATTTTATTGCCTAGATCTTCAATTTTGACATCGCCTTGTTGTTCTCTAGCTGAACCAAAAATATCACAAAGATAAACCGCGTCGGCTAAATCTAAGGCTTCAGCAAACTCATCCATCAACGCAATTGTCCGTGTAAATGTATGAGGTTGAAAAACGGCAATGATTTCTTTTTCAGGATATTTTTGACGAGCACCATCGATAGTTGCTGTGATTTCTGTTGGGTGATGCGCATAGTCATCCACAATGATCATATCAGAAACTTTTTTCTCAGTGAAACGGCGTTTAACCCCTTCAAACGTCAACATTTCTTCTGCAACTTTTTTCATATCTAATTTTTCAAAGTATGCTACAGCAATCACACCTAAAGCATTCATAATATTATGTTGACCAAAAGCAGGCAATACAAAGTGTCCAACTAAGTCTTCATTATGATACACATCAAAAGAAGAGCCTTCTGTTGTGCGTTGGATATTTTTTGCTTGGATATCATCATCTGCTGCTAAGCCATAATAATAAACGGGTACATTTGTTTTCAATTGGCGTAAATATTTGTCCTCGCCATAAGCAAATATCCCTTTTTTGACTTGTTCAGCCATCGTTTGAAACGCAGAGAAAACATCTTCAATGCTCTTAAAATAGTCTGGATGATCAAAATCAATATTTGTCATGATCGCATAATCTGGCGAATAAGCTAGAAAATGACGGCGGTATTCACAAGCTTCAAAAGCAAAAAATTCAGCGTTAGGGTCGCCATGTCCAGTTCCGTCACCAATCAAATAGCTCGTTGGTGCAAGTCCTGTTAAGATATGAGAAAGTAAACCAGTTGTACTTGTTTTTCCGTGGGAACCAGTTACAGCAATACTTGTATATGGTTGAATAAAGCGACTAATAAAATCATGATAACGAATGATTTCAGCCCCTAATTCTTTGGCACGAACTAATTCTTCGTGCGAGTCTGGGAAAGCATTTCCCGCAATGACGATCATATCTTTGGTTATATTATCTGCATTAAAAGGCAAAATAGTGATGCCCGCTTTTTCTAAGTCACGTTGCGTAAAGAAGTACTCTTCTACATCTGAGCCTTGCACTTGGTAGCCTTTTTCAAATAACACAAGGGCCAATGAACTCATGCCTGATCCTTTGATCCCAACAAAATGATGTAATTTATGTTCTTGATTGCTCATTTTAATCCTCTTCTCTTAAACTCTATATAAAACGTAGCTTTTTTAAATTTTTTTTAAGCGTATGCTATCCATTATCGTACATAATTGTGAAATAATCAACTAAAAAATGACTAAACAGATGCTTTTCCCTTGAAAAATAACAGTCATTTTTCGTTTTGGACTTGCATGAAAATAGCTAACTCAGCCGTTTTAAAAGCTGTGATTCACAGTAAAAAGCTGAGACAAAACCAGATTTCGTTTCGTCTCAGAGTTTGTTTTAATTAAAGTACTTACTGTTTTCAAGCTCCATACTTGAATCTTCAATTATACCACTTAAGGATTTGTCTAAAATCCCTTTCTTTTTTTCCTGCTCTGCTTCGGCTACTTTTTGACCATAAGCTGTCTGACTTTTCGCATTCTCTTTTGCAGTTTTCAGCTCTTTTCTAGAGCGTGGCAATGCGTGACTAAGGTCTTCTTCTTTACCAAATCGTTCCATATCAGGCTTGATTTGTTGATATTGGCGTCTTGTCACAGGAATTTCTGGTGTGCCTTTAGGAATGTTGAATTTTTGAACCGTTGGGTCTTCATTTCCTATCGCTTGAAATGCTGCTGGTTCATCATCGAAAAGCAAATAAGAATTTTTATCTTTTTTCATCGCTTCCGCTAATTCTTGCTCTGTCAAAACAGGTGCTTTTTCTTCTGGAATTACAGAAGCTGGAATATACTTGGGTACAAAATAAGAACGAGTATCATAAGTGAAATCTTTTGAAAAGGCCGCCTTATTTTTATTCGGTGTTTGCTGAGAACCAAAACCAAAAGAGCTTCTTTTTGGCATATTGCCAAATAAATTTGTTTTTTGTTTTGGTGATGTTGGCTTGTTATGCGTCATCATATAATTCGGCAAGTTGGATTTATGGCGTGCTAATTCTGCGACTTGTTCTTGGCTATGTGAAACATGCTGATTATTCGTTTGTGTTGGTTGTTTCTGTAATACTGGTTGAACTGTGATTGGATCAATCACTGGTGCACTTTGTTGTACTTTTGCTGATTGTTTAGCGAGCATTGGTTCTTCTTGAAACAATGTTCGTTTATTTTCAGAAACTAGTTTTACACCTAATTCATCATCATAGGCTGGAAAACGAAAATGTTTTCTTTTAACTTGTGTTGGGTTTTCCATTCGAGTCATTCCTTTAATCTACTTTCTGTCAATTCTACCATAAAAAAACAGAATTCTAAACAATTTGCCTTATTTTTTCCTGTTTTCTTGGGGTTATTTTTTTCAACATGGTATTTTTCATAAAATTAGTCGCTGGAGTAAAGCAGAATGCTTCTTCCAACGACTAACTGAATGACTATTTTTATGGATAAATACGGTTTAACAAACGTGGGAATGGGCTTGCTTCACGAACATGTTCGATTCCAGCTAACCAAGTTACTGTGCGTTCTAAGCCTAAACCAAACCCAGAATGAGGCACTGAACCATAACGGCGTAAATCTAAATACCATGAGTATTCTTTTTCATCTAGATTATGGTTGCGGATTTGTTCTAATAAGTAATCATGATCGATCGCTCGTTCAGAACCTCCGATGATTTCACCGTATCCTTCTGGTGCGATCATGTCCGCACAAATCACAACATCATCACGAGTAGGATGTGGTTTCATGTAGAAGGCCTTGATTGCTTTTGGATAATTTAAGATAAACACTGGACGATCAAATGAGTTTGCGATAAACGTTTCATGCGGTGAACCAAAATCATCGCCCCACTCAATATCATCAAAGCCATTTTTCTTCAATAATTAAACTGCTTCATCATATGAAATACGTGGGAAAGGCAATTGTGTATATTTTTTCAAGACTTCTCTATCACGTTCTAAAACATCCAAAGCATGATCACAATTGTCTAATACACTTTGAACAAGGAACGCTACGTATTGTTCTTGCACTTCTAAACTCTCTTCTTGATGCATGAAAGCCATCTCTGGTTCAATCATCCAAAACTCAATCAAGTGACGACGAGTCTTTGATTTTTCCGCTCTAAAAGTCGGTCCAAAGGAGAAGACTTTACCAAAAGCTAAAGCTGCCGCTTCCATGTACAATTGTCCACTTTGAGACAGGTACGCTTTTTGATCAAAATAATTTGTTTCAAACAAGTCGGTCGTACCCTCTGCAGTACTAGCTGTTAAAATCGGCGGATCGATTTTAACAAAGTTATTGTTATTGAAAAATTCGTAGGTTGCACGAATGATCTCGTTACGGATTTGCATGATCGCATGCTGACGTGAAGAGCGTAACCATAAATGACGGTGATCCATCAAAAAGTCGGTTCCGTGTTCTTTAGGCGTGATTGGGTAATCATGACTTTCGCCGATCACTTCGATCCCTGTTACACCGATTTCATAACCAAATTTTGAACGGCTGTCTTCTCTAATTTCTCCAGTGATCCAGACAGATGTTTCTTGTGTCAAGCCTTTCGCTAATTGGAAAACTTCTTCTGGAACCTCACTTTTCACAACAATTCCTTGAAAATAAGCTGTTCCATCACGTAATTGTAGAAAAGCAATTTTTCCGCTTGAACGTTTGTTAGCGATCCAAGCCCCTATTTTTACTGTTTCTCCCACATGATTTTTTGAATCGATAATTTGAATTTGTTCCACGATCGTCTCTCCATTCATTTAGTCTTTTACCTATCCCGAATTAAGTAGTGTTTATTTTGCTGTTTTTTTCTCAATAAATGCTCGGATACGTTTCGCTGCTTCTTTTAATGTTTCTAAATCTGTTGCATAACTGATCCGAACATTTTCTGGAGCACCAAAACCTGCCCCTGTGACAAGTGCAACTTCCCCTTCTGATAACAAGTCATCGACCCATTTTGTAACATCGCTATAGCCACACATCGTTAACGTTTCTTTGATATTTGGAAACAGATAAAATGCGCCGTGTGGTTTTTCTAATTTAAAGCCTGGCAATGCAGCAAATATCGGATAAATTTCATTTAAACGTGCTTCAAACGCTTGTCTCATTGACTCTACTGTATCTTGTTCACCCCTTAAGGCTTCAAGTGCTGCATATTGACTAACAGCAGTAGGATTACTAGTAGATTGCGAGGCAATATCGTTCATTGCTGAAATAATTGTTTCATCACCTACCGCGTAACCAATACGCCAGCCAGTCATGGCGTAGCTTTTAGAGACGCCGTTAATGATCATTGTTTGTTTTTGGATCGCTGGTGACAAAGATGCCATTGGGGTAAAGACTGCTCCATTATAGACGAGTCTGCCATAAATATCATCTGATACAATCAACACATCATTTGCTACAGCCCACTCACCAATGTTACGCAATTCGGCTTCAGAATAAATCATTCCAGTTGGATTAGAAGGAGAATTTAATATCAATAACTTGGTTTTTGCCGTTTTAGCTGCTTCCAATTGTGCTACAGTGACTTTAAATTCATTTTCCTGTGCGCAAGGAATAAAAACAGGGACTCCTTCCGCAAGTTTAACCTGCTCTCCATAGCTTACCCAATAAGGAACAGGAATGATTACTTCGTCTTTGGGATTCAGGACCGCTTGAAAAAGCAGATATAAAGCAAATTTTGCGCCATCTGTTATGATTACGTTGTTTGCTTGATAATTCAATTGATAGTAAGTCTCAATGTGCTGTACAACCGCTTCTCTTAATTCTTTGATTCCGGCTGACGGTGTATAATAATTGGCTTTGCCACTTTCGATGGCTTGGATTGCTGCCTGTTGTATATTTTTAGGCGTAGTGAAATCAGGTTCTCCAACCGTTAAACTTAAAATATCTTTGCCACAAGCTTTTAGCGCATTCGCTTTCGCCGCTGCCGCTAATGTAACAGAAGGTTCTAATTTTTGTGCGCGTTTTGATATATCCATACTTCCACTCCATTCATTTTTTAGCCTTGTTTCATCAAGGATTTAAAATAGTTATTCGTGGCTGAATTCTGGTCAAATAATTCTCATAAGCTTGTCTCGTCAGACATTTTTAATAATCATGACTTCTTCAGCATTTGCAAACGATAGGAGGTAATAACTTAATAGTCCATCATCGTTTTTTGTAACGATCTCCCAAGTTGGCTGAGCATTGTATAACCCTAAACTAATTTTTTGAATATTTTTTTCTTTGTACTTTGTTTCAACAACTTGGCGGATCTGACTTTCGTTCTGGCCGTCTTTTTGATTTAAAACGGTGACTTTTTCTCCTGATTTAGGAATGATCACCACTAGTTCTTCCCCTTTATCATCTTTACCAGTTACACTGAAATACGTTTCTTTTCTGGTAAACCAATAAAAGTTATCAACTGTGTTTAAATGTGCATACTCTTTTGCGATTTCAGTTGCTTCTCTTTTCGCTTGTGTTCTTGGATGTGTTGAGCGAACATAAAAAATAGCAATCATTACGATAATCGCTAATAAAATTGCGATTATACTTAAAAGAATCTTGGTTTTTCTTGTTTCATTTCGTTCTTCTTGTTCTTGCAATCGTCTCGCCCTTTCCAAACTTACTGGCTACTATTATAGCAGAAAATCAGTTCATTTTAATAGTATAGTTGCTAAATTTATTATTTTAAAAATTCATTTAGCTCTGAAATGATGTCGCTTAGAGCAGCTTCCTTTACCGGTAGATCTTTAGGTAAGGCTTTTAACATACGTTTTCCATATTTAGCCGTTATCAATCGTCTATCCAACACGACTAAAGCACCTTTATCACCGTCAGATCGAATCAAACGGCCCAGAGCCTGGCGTAAACGTAAAGAAGCTTTCGGCAAAGCTTCATGGGCAAAAGGATTAATGCCTTTTTCTTCAAGATAATCATAACGAGCTTTCACAAAAGGCCTCTTAGGATTTTCAAATGGCAAACGAGTTACGATCAAAAGTGACAATGCTTCACCTGGTAGATCGACACCCTCCCAAAAACTGTCAGCACCTAATAAAACACTATTTTTTGAATGGGCAAAACGTTTCAGAATTTTTTCTCGGCTACCGCTGATTCCTTGAGCTAAAAGTTCTCTACCAGCATTTAGAAATTGTGGATGTAAACGATAATACACACTAGATAAAATTTCATGTGACGTAAACAAAACCAACACAGAGCGGTCTTGGTGCTGTGATAATGCTTCGATCACTTCAGCAATATATCCTGAAAACTCTGCCGCATCAGCCTGACTGATTGCAATTGCTTCTGTAGGAATAAATAAACGGGCATTTTCTTCGTAATTATAAGGATCAGGCAATGTTTTAAATAAGACATCCGACAACCCTAATTTATGCGGCAAATATTTTTTATCATGCCCAAATTTCAAGGTTCCACCAGTATATAAGATTCGTTCATAACGACTATACCAAGTCGTCTCTGGCAAAATACTAGCATCTAAATCATTGATTGAAAGTAACCCATAGCCTTGCGGGGTAGTGCTATACTCCTTGATCCAGCGTGGCTGCCATTCGTTGACATAGATATCAAAACAGTCATAAAGAAACACGATCCGCTCAAAGAATTGTAGTAAACTAACAAATATAATGCGTTGAGAGGTAGTAATTTTTTCCAATTGATTTACGATCGACTGCTGCAATCGCGCTTGAATTTCTTGCATCTCGGTCAAAAGGATGTCAATTTTTTGAATTGAAGTCTCACCATTTAACGACAAATGATCGAATACAGGCTTAGTCAACAGATTGGATTCTATATGCTGCTGTTTAGCTTTTGGAAATAACTGATTTATTTCGTAAAACAAATCACTAAATTCTTCTACTAAATCATTCAAGGCTTTCGTATAAATACGCAATAATCGTTGTTCTTGCGTTTTCTTTTCAAAAATTTGGTTAACTTGATCAAACAACTGTTCTTCCTCTAAATATAAGCTTGTTTGTTTTTTGAACGAAGTATAATTAAATTGACGATTTGCAATCTTCCCAGCAATATCGGGCAAATGATGTGCTTCATCAATAATCAAATAAGCACTTTTAGGTAAAAGTGGGACTTCCCTTAGTGTTTCTTGTGCCAAAAAGGCATGATTGACAATCAATACATTGCTTTGTCTGACCTTCTTATAAAGAAAATGAACAAAGTCTTCCTGATACAAGGGATCTTGATTAGATAAAAAATCAATCCCACGATGGGCAACGTCCCGCCAAAAAACATGATTAAAATTCGTTAATTGCAACTCATCAAGGTCACCTGTTTCTGTATCCACCAACCAAACTAAGACACCCATTTGATATAGAGCATATTGCTTTTGCTGCAAAGGGTTTTTCAAAGTATCCTTAAACCGCTGTAAATCTAGATAATGACGATGACTTTTAATGATCGTAGCATTGAGTGATTTAGGACAAATTTGATTTGCTAAAGGAATATCTTTTTCTATCAATTGATTTTGCAGGACGATCGAAACCGTGCTGATAATAACTGGATTATCTGGTGTAGCCAGATAACTTAATGGAAATAAAAAGCCCAGCGTTTTTCCCGTTCCCGTCGCTGCTTCAATAAATAAATTTTTGTTTTCAGCAGTTGTAAAATGCTCATAGACTAAGTTCATCATACGACTTTGTTCTGAACGATAAACGATCTTATCTTTAAAACGTTTTTCTTTGGCTTTTTTCTTATGAGGAAAAACGGCATGTTCATATAACTTTTCTTCATAAAGCGGAACTTCTTTTCTTCTTAACGCAATGCCAGAAACAACATGTTGCTCTTTTGCCAAAGGTTGAATATCTTGTTTCATTTCTTCATATATATGATGGATATAAGAGCTAGTATCCATACCTGTTTGTTGACTTAAGCGATCGATTACTTCCATTGTAATTAATGGTAAGCGGCGCATTTTTGCTTCGATCAATAGTAATAGTTCAGCCGTCACTTGTGCATCACTATCCGCTTGATGAGGATTATCATGTACTAAACCTAAACTCTCAGACAAATCCCCTAAACGAAAACTCTTTTCTGTCGGTAAAAAAATCTGAGCTAACTCCACCGTATCAATACCTGGAATCTGCAATTTTGGTGTACCACAACGGGTCAATTCTTGCGCTAAAAATGAATAATCAAAAAAGATATTATGTGCAACAAATACCGTATCAGCTAATAAGTTATAGATCGTTAGTGCCACATCCTCAAAATAAGGCGCCTTTTGTACACGGCTATTACTAATACCTGTCAACTGCTGAATCTGTTTGGAAATGGCCTGATTGGGGTTGATGTCAGTAGCAAAACGGGAAATGATTTTTCCTTCTTGGATCAACACACAGCCAAACTGGATAATCCGATCTACCTTTGGATCGGTTCCCGTCGTCTCTAGATCCACTACTGCGTATGTTTGTTTCTTTCTCATTGACTTCCCCGCCTTTCCTCTATCCTTGAAAATTATACTACAAAACAGAAGTTTTTTTTAGTCTTAGTTTAAAAGGTTTGAAAGTAAAAGGATTTTAGCTGCTTTTTTGGAAGTGATTCGGCGATGCGCACTGAAAAATACGTGCTTTCTTCATTTTCTAAGTGCTGAAGCATTAAGAATTGAAGGCTCCTGAAATAAGCCAGCACTCACAAAAATTCGAAGAACAATTTTCGTGAATACTGACTTATTCTCGGGCCTAAACGCTTACCTCTACTTTATTTTTCTATAATCAGCTTTTTTTAAATTGATTCTATCTAATTTATTGTCTGTAATAATAACTATCTGAAGAATAGTTTCCACCTTGCTGTGTGATTATTAACCTAGGTTTCGTACTATCTGAACTATCACCATCCGGATTTTTGAACCCTATTTTATACAGACCAAGTGCTGCACCACCAGGACCACCTGCGCTTAAACTTGCAAATGGAACCTTACTTGTTTTATCAGATTCCGGTACCCCATGAACTACAAACGCCATATTGGTTGTACCGTCAGTATTTATGATTAAAACATCATTCTTACCGTTTTTCCAGGTTCCGATCAACGAAGTGAAATCGCCATTGTTTATCGCTTCAATATTTAAATCATTATCAGAGATATCCTTTTGGTTTTCTAACAGAGCTAAAGCAATATCGTCATAATCAGTTTTTAAATAAACCTTAGCAGGTGATGTAGTTGGAGCAGAGGGATATTTTTTCATGCCATAATGTTCTATAAAACCATCCCCTAAAGGCAAATAATATATATATCTATCCTCAGAACCTAGTTCTTGAATGTGGATGCTTTTATACACATCTGATACCGATGTATTAAATGTTATTTGATCGCTTCTAACCCTCTCGATCGTGTATCCTATTTTGTTCCCAACGCCTAGATTAGCAATTACTCGAGCGTACTCTATTTGTGAATCTTCATAATTTAATTCTAATTGTGCGGTAGCTTCACTTTTTATTCCTGCTTCTTGCTTTGAATTACTATCGAATGTTGAACTTGATGTAGAAATCTTTGCTGTATCTTTTAGACTAGTATCAGTGCTAGCCCCATTAATTGCTCTCTCATTTTTATTATTTCCACAACCGCTAAAAATGGAAATTGCAATTAATACTATAGAAAGGTTTAGAAAATTTCTACGTTTTCTAAAAAAAGGTAGCATCTTTTTAAAATGTAGTTTTTTCATTTCAATCCTTTTTGGCTCCTTTATTTTTCGCTTTTTTCTTGCTGTCAAAAATTCCAGCAGCTCCTATGGCTACACCTAAGGCTATTCCTAAAGCTAAATTATCGAAAATCAAACCAAATGCTACACCTAAACAAATACCAATTGCTATAGAATCACCATTATTTTTAATCATCTTTTCCCCCTCTTAAAGAAATAAACTTAGTTATCATCTTATAATCGTTCACTCATAGGATGATCTTCATCAAACTGGACTAAATCCCATAAATTACCATAAAGATCTTTAAACACGGCCACGATTCCATAGTCAGCCTCTTTAGGTTCTCTAACAAACTCGATTTGGTTTGCAACCATGTGAGTATAATCTCTATAAAAATCATCCGTAGCTAAAAATAGAAATACTCGGCCACCTGCTTGATTGCCAATAAACTCATGCTGAATCGGTTTCGATGCTCTTGCTAATAAAATAGTTGTACCTTTTGAATTTGGTGGTGCTATTACCACCCATCTTTTTCCTTGCTCTGGTTGATACGTGTCCTCTATCAAAGTAAAATGAAGTTTTTGAGTATAAAAAGCAATTGCCTCGTCATAATCATCAACGACTAAAGCAATGTGAACAATCGATTGTTTCATAAAAAGAGCTCCTTTTTGATTTTAGCGTTTCTGAATTCGTCAGTTTGAACTCAATCTTTTTTATACGAATCAGTAAGTCCTTTCTCCTCCCTATGAAGTTAGAAGCACTATCCTATTTTCATTCACCTTAAATAACCACCATTATTCAAATCAAAAGTAGCTCCAGTATAATGATTACTCTCATCTGATAGTAAGAAATTCGCAGTATTTGCCACATCATTTGCTGATACTGCTTCTTTAATCAGATGATGAGCGTAATATTCTTCTTTTCGCCATGTAGGAATTTTTTCCATCATTTTTGTCTCGATCATCGTTGGCGCAACAGAATTGACCAAAACAGTTTCAAAAAAACGTAGTGCTAAACTCTTTGTTAACCCGATAATCGCTGCTTTGGATAAACCGTATAGCGCATCTGAACTGCCTTCTTGTCCCGAAATAGAAGATATATTGATGATCTTTCCCTTTTTAATTATTCAATTGCAGATTTTCTATAAAAAATTTTGAGCAGATCGTTGGTCCCTTAATATTAACATTTAAAACAGTATCCATCATTGCTTCATTATAATCCAGAAGACTTTTTCCTTTGTAAATACCTGCATTATTCACTAGTCCAATTATAGTAGGATCATCTTTTAACTGATTAAAAAATTGTTGTGTATCATTATAATGACTAATATCAAGGATGCTAGTTTGACAATTTGGCAACTGTTCAAGTTCCTTGAGAGAGGCGGCATTTATGTCTACGGCAATTACACCCAAGCCTTCATTGACACTCCTCTCACAGATGGCCTTGCCAAGTCCGCCTCCAGCACCGGTCACAATTATCTTTTTCAAGTTCAAATCCCTCCATTTTTCATACGTCTATATTTACTTTATCTCTTACTCGCTGCCTTTACAAGCTCGTTTAGGATAATGAATCAAAAAGTAGCGTAGTCAAATAGAAGAATCATTTTTCAACTTTTATTGACAAGTATTTTTTATTTTGTTTTTTTTCCCGAATTTTGTACTGCTTTAAACAATGTTTGAAATTGCCCTTTAAATGTCATTGTCTGCTCAAAAATATCTTCGCCATCATTTAACATTTTTACCGTCACCCATCCCAAAGTTTCAGTAATTGTGCTTGCAACTGTTGCATTGATTGCAGCTCCCGCAACAGTCCCCACTGCTGGAATAAATTTGAGTATATTACCAACCGCACTTTTTCCTAGGCCCACAACGATGATTTCTTTACCGATACTTTTCCCCATACTTTCTGACCATGATTGGCCAAATAACTTATGCAAACGAGCCATCATGGTTAATTGCACAGGGACAAGTAACACTGCATCTGAAAAAGGGATCGGTGAACAACCGATGATTGCAGCGGTCAAGGATGCTGCATGAACAGTTTTATGACATTTTTTACGAGTCTCTGCATCCACGCCCTGCAAAAACTCATCAAAAATACCATCAAATTGATTTTTGCTTTTAGCTAAAATTTGTTCAGCACGTTCTTTCGATTTTCCATAACTATTCAAAATGATCGTAGCTGTCTTTTGAGGAAATTTTTTGATTACTTCAGCAAAAAAGGATTCAAATTCTTTTTCTTCTTTGTCCTCTACAACTAACGTTTCTTTTTGCTTGGGATTCGGTTTTACTTTCTTAAAAAATGATTTTTTTCCTTCTGCAAGCTTCTTTTCGCCATTTTTTTTCATAGTATTTACCTCCATTATGATCGATCACTATCCGTTTTTTTATAATCTAATCATACCGTAGAAAACTTTTTTCACCAATCAAGATCACTTTTCACTTGTTCATAGTTTATTTTACAAGAATACAAAAAAGAACGAAACAAAAGCAGCTCTTTCAAAAATAAGCTTTTGTCTCGCTCTCAAAATTTATTCATTTTATCCTGATAACTATTTTTCAACTGGCATCAGGCTTAGATTTTGCATATACTGATCCATTAAAATATAGCCTTCTAAACGGCGTAATAAATCAACTGAACAGCGAACTTTTTTACCAAATAACGAACGACTATAGGCAATCTCGCGCATCTCCTTTAGGAAATCATCTAAAGAAGAAACTAAACCACCACAACTCAAGCGACCACAAATCAAGACATCTTCTTTACGTTGTCGCAATACTTGTCCCCAAGAGTAATTCAAATATTCAGCTTGGCTGATTTGAGCAAGTAAGTCAGATCGTAAAACACTCTTCTTTTGAGTAGCGTTTTTCTTTGTTCCTAAGCGCATCCGTTTATTCATAAAACATAGATAGATTTCATCTTCTAAATTTTCCATTTCACTCTTAGAAAAATTAGGGATTTTAGCTGGAGATTCAATACGTTTACTTGCTTTCAATTGTTTAGAAAAACGCGGCCAATTACTTGGTGTTGCTTTTTTGGTTTTTCTTTTTTTGAATACAAGCAATCGAAGATCCAACGGTTCTAACTCAGTGGTTTCTTGCTGTGTTGCATCTGTTGTCTCAGTTTCAGCACTTTCGTTGGATTGCGCCATATGTTTACGTTTCAACTTGATTGATGTGCGTTCTTTTTTCAATGGTTCATTATTTTCGGGTTCTTGCATTTGTGAAGCTGTAGGTTTTTCTTCTGCTAGGGAATCTTCTTGAATTGGTTTTTTCGCCAATTCGTTCTCCAGCTTTTTTTCTGGTTGCGCTCCTGCTGCTTCCTTGGGTTCTACTGGGAGTTCTGTAGTATCCGCTATAATTTCTGCTTCAACAACCGCTTCTTCAACAAGCTTAATATCCATATCTACAGCAACTGTTTCATCAGAATCAGTGATTTTTGTTTCTTCAACCTTGTCTTCTTCAATCACTAAAGGTTGCGCTCGTTTAAGATGAATCGTTTGAATACTTCTTGAAATAATGGGGTCATTTTTAGCTGCAGATAGCTCCATTTTTCCGTGATTGATCGTCTCAGTTAAATCCGTAATCATTTTACGTAAACGGAAAATCTCATTTGACGTTTCAAGCATCTGCTTCATCATTCCCTGTATTTCCCCAGAATTTAATGTAGGCTCACCTTTATAAGCTAGAGATCGGTCTTGTTTTTCAAGCGTAATTTCCTCGAACCACTGCTTTAAGTTCATCCGAAGCTCTCTTCTCGTAGGCTCAAAACTTCCCATTAATAATGTATAGTACATAATTTCAGTTTCAACATACATATAAATCTTCTTGACTACCAGTTCTTCAAACTCTTCGGTTTCGTCCCAGCTATCGCAGATTGCTTCAAAAAAAGCTTCACCTTCAGCTAAATTTTGGTAATCTTTTGCTAAATTTAGTTTTCGCACTAAATAAAATGAATACGGCGTATCAACATTATCGGCGTAAATCTCACGACCTAAATAATCGGGATCAACTTCTTTGCAAAGATATGTTGATCTTTCTTCTTTTTCTGATTGACGTTGTCGCTTACTAATCGTTCTCACTTCCTCAATTTTTTTCCTTTATAAATCGTATCATTTTTTTAGAAAAAAAAACAGTCTTCCTCTCTATTATACCGATAAAAAGAAAAAAATGTTCTCATTTTTTTACGAATATACGTAATTAAAAGAAAATCATGATAAAAATTTCATTTTAAATATGATTACAGGTTCAGAAAAAAATATTTTTTTCAATACTAACAATCGTTTATGTCTAATAAAAAGTAAGAGGGAAAAACACTCTTATTGAGTCTCTTTCCCTCTTTATTTTAATTAACTTGCGCTTTCTTTTTGTCACGACGAGCTAAAGCAGGTAAAATCATCCCTAATAAAATCAACACGACGGGTGTAATAATATTAGAAGCTAATTGGAAGAACCAAGCTTTCGGGTCTACCGCAAAATCGACCTTTGGTACCATTCCTAAAATACAAGCGAATGCTGTGAATAAGAAACACCATAAGCCAAATCCAAAAGCGATTTTAGGATTTTTAATAAATTTGTATTCAGATTGATAATTTTTATACGCTTTATTTAGCATCATATAAGCAAAGAACACCCATAGGTAACGCATCGGCATCACAACAGAATTTAAGTTGGTCAACCATTTGACTAATTCTTTGATATTCTCGATCCCAAACATTGGTAAGACAATAATAATACTAACTAAGATACCTGTTAACAAATAGCCATTGACCAAGGTACCTTTTTTACTTCTTTTACGTAATGCTGCTGGAACGTAGTCAGGATCTGCATCGGCCAAAAGAATTTGTAATGGAGCATCGATTGAGAAGGCTAAAGCAGATATTTGCCCAATTCCATTAGTGATTGCATAGATGATCATTAATAAATTCCCTACACCATAATACTCACCTAATAGTTGGAAAGCAGTGTAGGCTCCATTGGCCATCAAGTCTTCTGGAATATTGTTACTTGCAAATAACATCCCCATCGCAAATGAACCTAAGACAGCTGAAACACCAACCATTGCCGCTAAGAAAATCATCCCTTTTGGAAATTCTTTTGCTGGATTTCTCATTGAGTTCACATAAGGTGAAATTTTTTCAGCCCCACCAACAGCAAATACCAACATGGAAACTGTCGTAAAGTAACTAAAATCAAATTTAGGAATATACGTACTGATTTTATCCATATGAGGTGTCGCAAATTCAACACTAGAATTCATCATTGGTGCACCAATTGCTAGTAGGATAAATAGCATAGACATGACAAAAATTGCCGTTCCTGCCATTCCCCCAATAACTTTTAAGGTCATTAACCCCTTAGTAGACAATAGCAAGAAGATCAAGAAAATCGCCAACGAAATCAACGAAATCCCTACAACAGAAAAATTATTTACAATATCACCATTGCCTTGTACTGCCCAACCAAAAGCGATCAAGACTAGCTGAGGCTTTTGGGCTAAATACGGAATATGTACGACCCAGTATGTCCAAGCAGCATAATAAGCTAAACGCTTCGTACTCGTATTTTGGACCCAAGAACTAACTCCGCCACTACTTTCCTTAAAAGTTGACCCAAGTTGTCCGACGATCAACGCATAGGGAATAAAATATAAGACCAAAATCAATACCCATGACGTTACAACGGAAATCCCTTGTTGTGCATAGTTATTCACTACATTACCTAAGCCCCAAACCATGTTGAAGGCAATTAGGCCAACGGTAAACCATCGCATTTGCTTTTGTTCCATCAAAACACTCCTATTCATAATCAACTATAAAATATCTTTTTAATCATAATCATTTTTAAGAGTTTAGACAAGCTTTCACATGCATAAATATTGATTTTATCAGCAATTTATTAGATTAAAATTCCGAATATCCAGCTTCTCTAATAAAAGATTTCTTCTCTTTTAAAACAAAAGACCGAAACCTTTCTAATACAAAGTTTCGGACATTATCGTCACTTCTAATTTATTTGTTTTTTCTAATCCATATTAAAATATGACTATTAATACTAAAGAAGAACAGAAATTCATACACCTATGGATCAATCAACTCGGAACAATTGAACCGTTGCAGACAAACATTTACAATGGTTTCAATAATCATGCTAACACCTCTGTACGAAACGATTAGCTAAGTGAAACATCTCGCTTCTTGAACAATAGCTGCATGACTAAATAAATAATCAAACTATACACTAAAATTCCGCCAGCCATTTGCCAGAAATTCAAGTACGCTGGATAACTATTCTCAGCACCAGTGTTCTCCATGATCGTATTCTTGATATTGAGCATATTAAACGGATTCCATTTCAACCATTGATGTTTTGGGATCACAACATTTAAAAATGAATTAATAATACTACTACCAAACAAAACACCTAATCCAACACCCACAGCTAAACTTTGTGAACGAATTGCAGCTGAGATAAATAATGTGATCGTACTATATAATAGAAGGAGCAATAGATTTGCTCCTGCATGAGCACCCGCGACCGTCAACGCATTCCAACCGTGATAACCATTGACCACATCAAATGGTGATTGGCTATTTAGCAATAAATTTGCCGAAACGAGACTACTAATATACAAAATAACCGTTCCGATTACACTATAAATCAAGCAAACAACAAATTTTGAAAAAAGAATCTGACTTCTTGAAAATGGACGAATCAACAAAAATTTGATTGTTCCTCGACTAAACTCTTCCGCTACGATCGAGGCCGCTACAATAACAACAAATAAATTAAGAAATGAAGTCATTTCAGTCAAACTTGCAAACAAATCATTGGCTTTCATCATGATTTCTCCATTATGTGATTTGGTTGTTGATCTAACTAACAACGTAATCCCAAACGTCATTGCGGCTAATATAAGCCACATGATCCAAGAGGATTTCTTCTTAATTAGTTTTAGCCATTCATTTTTTATCAGCACGCTCATCTTATAATCCTCCATCTTCTGTCCAGCGCAAGAAATTCTCTTCTAGAGAATCGACATGCACTTTCAACTCTTTGATTCCAATCCCATTTTCTACTAATTGTTTGACTAAGACTGTTCGAGTATCTTCACTCAGTTCAATCTTTAGGTAATTACCGTCTACGCTTACAACGTAGTCAGCTTCTTTTAAGAAATCCAACGCTTGTTTTTGTTGATCTGTTTCTACTAATAGAACTAACTTATTTTCATCTGCTGGATTATTCATTGGCCCGACATAGGTAATTTCCCCTTTTTGAACGATGACTAAGTCATCACACAATAACTCCATATCACTCAATTGATGGCTAGAAATCAGCACCCCAACACCTTGTGCTTTCAGCGCTTGAATCATTTCTCGAAATTCGCGCATTCCTTTTGGGTCTAACCCATTCATTGGTTCGTCCAACAGTAAGAGATCCGGCTGATGTAAAATTGCTTGTGCCACACCTAATCTTTGACGCATTCCCAATGAATAGGTTTTAACCTTTTGATCGATGTTATTTTCTAAATGAACACTAGAAATCACTTGATTCAATGCTTCATCGGTTATTGTTTTTTGGGCCATACGAACATACTGCATAAGGTTTTCCCTACCCGTCATATAATTATAAAATTCCGGATTTTCAACAATAGCCCCGACATGTGCCATTGCTTCTTTGAAATTGGTAGAAAGGGATTGCCCATTGATTTGGATTGAGCCTTGATCATGACTCATCAACCCTACTAACATGCGAATGATCGTAGTTTTCCCAGCGCCGTTAGGTCCTAACAGACCAGTAACTTTCCCACTAGCAACCGTAAATGACGCTTCTTTAATGATCTTTTTTTTACCAATATGTTTGGAAATCGTTTCAACATTTAATACTTGTTTATTCTCCATACGCTACCCTCTTTCTGCTTCAATATAATTTCTTAAAATAAAAATACTTGCTATACTACATAGGATAAGTAAAAGCATATCAAAAACTAAATCCTCTAGATACAAAGGGACATAGCCGATAATAATTTTAAACTGATGATTATCTATAAACGCAATTTTTTTGTACCCCTCTAAAAGTTGGTTACTAACTGTTACTTCTCCTGTAAACAATAGAAGAAAAAGTAGCAACTTTGAAACCCTTTGTAACTTAACTGGTACTCTAGCACTGATCAAACTGCTTAATAAATAAACAAATTGAAATAAGACTGATGCTGAAAAAAACAGATAACTAGCAATAAAAAGATGTTTCCAATATTCTTGAAAAGCGAACATATCCACTTGTTTATCCAAAAGAAAAACTAATCCAACAAAGCCAAAGTAGTATATAAATGAAAGCATCGTCGTTGTGAACCAACTAAATAAAATATTACTAAAATAGAACATTCCCTCACTGATTGGTAGTAAACGGTACTGACTTTTTTTCCAACTTTTGATTTGACGGTACATCTCCCAAACAAAACTAGCAAGCAAGAAGAAAAACACTAAGACCAAAATAATCTGCGCTATTCCTTCAATATGAATGTGCTGAAACCCTACTTTATATATCATGAATCCACCAATCAATAGAAAAGCAAAACTACTGAATACCCAAAATAACCGACTTTCTTTTCGATATTCCTTCCATAGCAACCACATTTATTAATCCCCCGCTTCCACATATCGATTGATTACCCAAATACTTAAGCTAAAATAAAGGCTAGCGGTTACTAATTGTACAATCATCCGGAAATAGACTTCGTGTTGTAAACCAAAATAGGTCATTACAATCCCTTTTGCTGCCCCTAAATCAAACCCTGATAAATAATCGATCAGAATCATAAATAAAATGAATAAAACAATTTCTAAAACCCAGCGAAATCTTTTTTGTACGAACTGATTCATAGCAGAATAAATACAAACCAGAAATTGCACCACTAAAAACAACACTACACTATCGATGACTGCAGCCACAACTTCAATCCACGTCGCATCCAAAATAAATGGTATCTTGAGTGCCAGATAATTGATCATTACACCAATAATCACGTTTCCTATAAAAAAGATAATTCCTACAAGCATACTAAAAATTAAATTATAAACATACAACCTGCTTGTACTGATCGGCAGTAATCGAAAATCGGCTGTTCGAAAAAATTGGTAGATCCGAGTTGATTCTAATACGAAAAAAAGTAAAAAGTAAATCATCAATGAAAAAAGTAAAAAGACCCGACTAAAATCTGCGGATTGTTGATTTATGTTATAGACATTGGCAAGTCCAAGTAAGAACGTAAGAATCAACGTAGTGCTATACAGGAATAAATTTTTTTTGAAAAGAATAAACGAAATAATTTGATCATATTTCGTACACCTCACGATATAAATCTTCTAAATCTTTATGTTTTACTTCTTTGATTGTTTCTAACGACTCATGTAAAATAATCTGTTTATCTCGTAAAAACATCACTTCATCAATAATAGTTTCGATTTCTCTTAACTGGTGCGTTGTGATAATAATCGTACTTCCTTCATCAAACCATTTCAGTAAGGATTGAATGATTTTTTCTCTTGATAATAAATCAACACCACTTAATGGTTCATCTAATAAATATAATTTGGCTCTCCTAGCTAAGGTCATGCTTAAAGCAAATTTTTCTGCATTCCCTTTTGATAGATTTCCTATTTTTTCCGACTCACTCAAATTCATGAAACGCAACAATTCATACGCCCTTCGTTTATCAAAATCTGGATAAAAATGCGCATAGAATGAAATAACTTCTTCTAATTGTTGATTTGCTTGAAAATTATTTTGATCTTCTAAATACGCCACAAATGATTTGGTCTTTGTTCCAACGGCGCAATTATCGATCAACATTTTTCCTTTCCAATTTAATGCTAAGCCAGAAAGCAAGCGCATGATGGTTGTTTTTCCAGAACCATTTTCACCAATCAAGGCAATGATTTTCCCTGATGAAACAGAAAAATCCAACTGGTTAAAAATTTGTTTTCTTCCTTTCCGGTAGCTTAATTGTTGAATCTTAACTAATTCCTCCATGTTATTTCTTCCTTTCGATGTACTCTCCCAATAAATCGCTCGCTTTTTTTTCTGACCATCCAAACTTGTTCATTTCAGCTAAAAAGTTCTCAATGACTTGTTCAACCGCTTGATTTTGCAAATCTTTAATTTTTTCAGTATCTTCTGTTACAAAACGCCCTAAGCCGCGTTTAGAAAACAGAATGTCCTCCCGCTCCAATTCTTGCAAAGCACGTTGCACGGTATTTGGATTCGTAGCTAATTCAACTGCCATTTCTCTCACGGCTTTTACTTTGTCTCCCGGTTGCAATTTTTCAGAAACGATTTGCTGAATGATAAAATCCATTATTTGTAAGTAAATCGGCCGATCTGTATGGAAATCCATGGCTTTACCTCCAATTGATTTTCACCTTCACTAGTGTTCTAGTTAGATAGTACACTGCTTGCAAAAAAAATTCAATCTCTTTTTAATAAAAAATAAAGAACAAATAAAATCCAACGAAATGGTTTTATTTGCTCTTTGAAAAACCTTGCGTATGCATCTAACCCGCTTAGCTTAAGCTTTTAACAGCTTCGTGAATATCTTTGGCCTGTGTGATTGCGGAGATCACTGCGACACCAGCAACACTTGTTTCTATTATCTGCTCAACATCTCCAGTATTAATACCGCCTATTGCCACAACAGGCTTTTCTGCTAGCTCTGTCAATTTTTGTAGTTTTACTAAACCGATCGGTTGTTTAGCATCTTTTTTCGATAGCGTACCGTAAACAGGTCCAATACCATAATACGTGATAGCGGGCACTTTATTAGCGGTTTGGACTTCCTTTTCATCGTAGCAAGATAAACCAACAATTTTATCAGAGAACAAAGCTAATACATCTTGGATTGCTTGGTCTGTTTGCCCAACATGAATTCCGTCAGCCTCTATTTCTAAGGCTAACGTCACATCATCATTGATCAAAAATGGTACTCGATATTCTTTACATAGTTGTTGGCATCTTTTCGCCATCAGCTTTTTGTCGTTAGGATCGGCCAGACTCCCTTCACCTTTTTCTCGATATTGAAAACATGTGATTCCAGCTTTTAAAGCCTGTTCTAACACTTCCGGTAAAGTTCTATCCTTTATATCTTGTGTTCCTGCAATAAAATAAATGGCTAACATTTCTTGACTAGTTTTCATTGTGTTCTACCTTTCTAAAAGCCCAATGATTGGTTGGTCCATTGCCACAGCCCACTTGAATACCATCTGCAATAGCTACTTGAATAAATCCTTTTGCAGTATGAACGGCCGCCCTTACATCATTTCCCTTAGCTAATTCCGCTGCAATACAAGCCGAAAAAGTACAGCCTGTACCATGTGTATTTTTCGTCTCGATCCTTGTTGCTGACAACCATTCTTGTTGGCCATCTTCGAGTAACAATAAATCAGAGGATTCTGTTCCTTCAAGATGATGACCGCCTTTTACAACGACATTTTTCACACCTAGCAATTGGATTTTTTTTGCAGCGATTATCATATCCTCTTTCGTTGTGATGGTCATGTTTGTGATCACCTCAGCTTCTGGAATATTTGGCGTAATAACAAAAGCTTGCGGCAACAGCTCTTCGATTAAAGCTTTAACAGCGGAATCTTTTAGTAAAGCATGACCACTTTTAGCAATCATTACAGGATCAACAACTAAAGGACCAAAATCAACCGTCTTTAAAAATGCTGAAACAAGTTGCGTGATACTAGCTGTAAACAACATACCCGTTTTTACAGCTGAGATTTTAAAATCTTCATTGATAACGTCTAACTGATCTTGAATTGCTTCTAGGGGAATATCATAAACCTTTTTAACCCCTTGCGTATTTTGAATCGGTAACGCCGTTAAAACAGAGGTCCCAAATACAAAACGCTCTTGAAAGGTCTTTAAATCAGCTTGCATTCCCGCTCCGCCTCCACTTTCAAACCCTGCAATCGTT
>DWQL01000041.1:0-26810 GCA_018231265.1 Noctuana haematospila | reverse complement strand
ATCGAATTAATGTGCCTTGAGTGCCCCTAGATGGCGTTAAAACACAAAGAAGAACTAGTACACCTTGCGTTACAGAGATGGCAGCACTAGTGTACTTCATAAATACTATTAGAAAGCATTTGTTAATAAAGTAGTGCATAAAGCCTAAAATATTAATCAATCAATTGTACACAGTTTAGTGTTTATACTTTTGTTAGTTAGTCGATGTTGAGGGCACTTCCTGTTGGCTAGATGGCAGCACTGATTTGGTGGTCAGTCTCGTCAGTTGTCAGGGCAGCAATGATATAAGAGGGGATTCCTAGATGAAGGGGGTCATTCGTTATTAGTCGGTCGTGCTGGAAAGTAGTGTAGTGAGTGTACGCGATTCTTTATTATTTGTAAAACGTCTCTAATAATATATTAATAAATATTATATTCAAGTTATTACTACTTCCAAAATCAAGTACCGATCTATACTTTATCCTTAAGCCGTAAAGTTGTCGCACACATACTTAAATTTAAGACTTATATGGTTTTCTCATGAATGCCCGCTATGGGAACTGGACCAAATTAAAATGGGACGAAACGGGGAGCATCCAAATCTGTTCGAAAATTATAAGGTAACAAACATAAAAAAAACATATTTCGGTTAAAAATAATTATTAATCTATCCAATAAGAAGACGTATCTCAAATATATATCTACTTAGAAAAGAAAATTTTTATTTATATAAAATTATCCCAAATCAAATTTAAAATTATGTGTTCACATTTTAAGGTCGAAAGATGTTTTGTTTAAGTAATAATATTTTATATTATGCAAACGGTTTCTGCGCTCTGGCCAGAAACATGTCTTTCTATTGAAATGACATACAAGCAGGATGTCTCACTTTACAAATATTCCAAGTGCATTATTACACTACAATGCGAATTAGTATTATAAGCTAGTACCGACCAATACTGCATTTCTGTGTAAAATCTTTTTTTTAATGTAATAAAATTAGATAAAAATAGCGCCACTATAACATTTTGAGTACATCAGCAACAATTAGTGCTCTACATAATCAATTCAAGTAGCTTATATCAAATAAAAACTTTGTCAGACAAAAATTCAAAAACTCAATAAAAAATTACTCTGGTTGGCTCTATCTTTAATACAGCCTTAAAAGTTTTAGATAGATACATAATATTTGGATATTATTATTTTTGTTTTATTTATTTTAACGTATTCAAATAAGAAAATGTTCTAATTACGTAATAATTAAGAGTACGAAAAGATCGCTATTTAATTTAATTTTGTTTGTTTTCAGCCTTAAGGACGGCGTTGGATCTCCGGACACTAAATTAGTCCTAAAAGATCCACATCAATGGATCGTTACAATGTATTTTAGTGGACATCGCCATCTTTATAACAAATCTCAGGGTTAACGATGCCGTTCGTCTATACTCCAACAGATGGCGTTTGTTTGCAAACTAAATATTATGTATCACATCTTTTTAAACAGACTTCGTTCACTCATGTATTAATAGATGGCGTTAGTGCTCCTAACCATATTTGATGGGATTTTTTTTGGGTAAATTACAAAGAAAAATGTTTATTCACAAACCGAAAAAACTCATCGCTAATAAATGTATAGCTAGTTTAATAATATAGGTTTATTTAGTAATGAGACGTTTTTCGACTTATTATAGATTTCTCTAATGTACGATAGATTAATCACACTTAAACAAAATCAATAAAATAAATAACCGAAAAGAATGAAGTTATAAATTAAATTATAGGAAAAGCGAAACTTACCTCCTCCATAGAGCTTTTGCTGAGCAATCGCCCTCTGCAAGAAAATGAAAAAATAACTAAATAAAAACACAAAATAAAAAAACTTAAGATAAAAAGAGTTACAAATCACTGTTATGTAATCTGAAATAAGAAAACAAAACTAATAAAAGTGAGTAGATGTTGTATTTTGAACATAAAATTGATCTGCTTTATATTGATTGAGCTATACTAAACTACAAAACAAAGTTATTTAGATGTGTCAGAGGAACATATCATTTTTTATTTCTAATCTATATCAATACAAAATTTTAACTAAAATTAAGTTTTGAACCCTTAGTAGCCAAGCCCCGCCCATAAGCGAGCAGATAATAATATGTACCTATATGTAATTGTACTCGAACATTTGCGTCTTGTTCTAGAGAAACTGATGTCAGGTATGAGGTTTGCGGTTGTTAATCGTAATGAAAACATACCAACGGACTATGGATTTGAAAATTGAACTATACTATAGAAAGATCCTTAAATCCTTATCATTAAAAAGGCACGTATGCGTACTCACAAACGATATTAATCTTACTCTACAGCTACACATTTAACCTTATATTAATTGTATGTAATAAAAGTCAATAAAATACATGTCACAAAATATTTATAGTCGTAAAAGTAGGTACACTAATATGAAATCGTATTAAAAGGCTGAAATATCATTTTCACTTCACGAAAACATTACTTTTAAGTACAATGGCAGTTCTAAATTGAGTCAACATTGTTATGATGTTTTGTCGTAATTCATACAAGGGTAGTTTCAAGTTATTAAATCTACAAGAGATAAAACTTGTGTAAAAACTGTGATCACAGTATCCGAGTAAAATATGTCAGTATTCTCAGAACTTTAAAACAAATCAGTGTATTCCCGTTGTCCCCATTAGACATATCCCCATAATATCGAGTCGCGATGCAACTTGCCAGTACGTGCAATAGGTATGTACCTACATTATGATTATTATGTATGTACCTGCTCATTATTTTCTGTACACCAGTATACATACACCGATTGTTTTTCACACACTTTAGATTGTTGTATTACCTACAAAAGAATTCTACTTTATTGTTACATACAATAAATAACAATATTGTAAGTGGATAGTAATGTTTGTTATTTTAACGTTACGAATATATTGTTATTTATTTTAATGGCTCACTGAGGCCTTTAATAGATATAACAATATAAATATAAACATTAGAACAAGAGGTAAAATTAAATAATTTTTAAATATTTTAGTATTACGTTAAGCTGCATCTAGATCAGCTCGATTGGTGTTAATGATTGAAAATGAAGATGTAGGTTTAAAAGATTTATATTTAGATTTTAAATAATCATCACATTTACTGCAATTATCAGAATATATGTTAGAAAAACATATTTTAGCCTTTTCAATGGTTAAAATACTTTATTTAAAAATGCAAAGCTACACGTTGGGTGCTATGTTATCAGTCGCAAAAAGAATATCACCTTTAAAATATCATGATTACCTATCAGATGCATAATATAGATTTTAATTTACATATACTTACATCGATATAAGAGAGCTCAATGAAACAATATATAAAAATAAATAATGATCTAATATACCTACTCGTAAATAGATACAGTTACCTACTATGAACATACATATCCTATAACAGTAGATCCAACGACAATAGGAAAATTATGGTAAAGTATTAAAGTTCCAACACATATTCATGTATTTACATCACTGTTTGTTCAGTTCCTAATAAATAAACTTAAATACACAATATACAGAGTTTTGCACGACCTTTTCCTCCGATCCTATCAACTTGTAACTTTGCATGTTCATGCATTTGCATTTTCATATACGAGTAGAAAGGTGGCTGAAGGGACGTACCACATTCTTCTTCCTCGGAAAAAATAACTTCCATGGGGACTGCATGTTGAAAAATTTAATTTCAAGCCGATTAGTAATTAATAAAATAATTAAATCGGTACTCATTTATCAACGCCATGCATAGATAGGTTAGCTGCACTAAACTATCAGCTGGAAATATAATAAATAACATTAATATAGTAGGTACCTACTTATTTTTATGCTTGCTACATATTATTATTTTCAATCAAACTACATTTACTAAGAAAGCACAAATATATAAAAAAAGTATTAAATTATAAGAAATATCTCTTACATAATCTTTCTTTCTTAGGGCTTTTTTATTAGTGCGTTTTACAATACGTAACAATGTTAGCCCAATACACGAAAGAATTATTTACCCAGTTCTTTAATATGATTTAAACTCGTAGTGGGTTGTGTCGTAATTATTAGATGATGGATATTCTATCCTGAATCCTGAATGAATGTCAACAACGTACTGACATCCACGGGTAATCGATTGTGATTAGAACTAATAGCCACTACCTGTGTATGTGTAGGCACTATTTTTGCAGCATGTATAAATGTTATCGTAAGTTGCCTTTTTCTTTGTATCAAACGTCTGACTCGTGGCACGTCATCTTTTAAATATATTGCTACATTGTACACGTGTAAAATCGTAACAATAAGGACATAACCGTTGTGTGAGTATTCCTTATTTCAATCTCTAAAATGGATCATAATTATCTTGTATCGTACTGCAAGGTAATGTCAATGTGTAATGTAAGTTTGTAGAACGTAAACAAAAAAAATTTAAGGAGAGAAAAAAATTTAAGAAGTATTTGAAAATTAAAATGTTCAGAAAATCTCATATACCTAATGTCTACCAAACTTCCCGCAAGAAGTCAACAGCACTTCTCATCTCATTTACATTGTTTATGGCGAGTAAACTCGCAAATAGATATTACGTCTGAGTTTTTTTACTCGTCAATGAGTTTCTTTATACCGCTAAGAAAGATAATAACGATATATTATATATTTTACTTGTTTACTATTATTTTCAAACATTTTTACGTCATCTGCTTTCGCGTAATTAATTTTAGATAATTATTTTAACGTTGGAACTAATTTCACATGAGAATGTACAATGTTCTAATCACTTTAGATAAAGTAGCTAAAACAAACATTGCTATGTGTTAATCTCCTTCGAAGGTCTCCCGACATGTGTACAATGTACATTACCTACGCAATAATATTAGAATATCGACGTACGTATCTATTATCTCCAAAGATACACAATAAAGAAGCGTTGTTTTTCTCTTCTTTCATTACATTAGTCTGGACATAGCTGGAAACTTGTAATTGGCCCTTGTTACATATAAAATTATATTTAGGTATATTAGCTAGATGTAACTTTCCCAAAAAAAAATTTTATAAATGAAAATGGGTGATAAATGACGTCGCTGAGTCCACTTTTTGGGTAAAGTTTATAAATATATTTTAGAGTTTAAGTCAGTAAAGAATCTGCGACCTATATTATTTAACCACTTATCAAAATTGAATGAAATGATGGAAAACTTTCGTCATTACATTTGTCATAATTATATTAATAGTATATAGTTATAAAACGACACGACACGACAGACGTCGTTCTGTCCTAGTATTCTACGGTATTTCAAAAAAAAAACTTAAAAAACACTCCTCTACAGCCTGCAATCTGTTAACGACTGCTCTGGAATTTCTCTTGTTCGTAAGAAGGCAACGGTGGCCACTTACCGTTTTAAGGCATTGCTAGATTCAGATCGAAAAATAGAAAAAAAAACTATGAAATAAGAGGGACCGCTGCAACATTCTTGTTTGGTGCGATCAAATGAGAATTTTGCTTGGTTTCTCGCATTTTGCAAGTTGTTTGACCTAAACTGCTATGTTATTTATTTTGTTCTTATGCTAAGACGGTGTCTTATTAACGACATCGTATAAAGACCGTTAAATATTCATCAAATATTTCTTTGACTTTTTACTTAAATAAAACACCAATTAAGATTATTATCATAATAAAACACAAACGGCTGATGTCATATTAAGGTCTACCTATAGTCTAAGTCTACGTACAGTCTACCTATAGCTTGCAGTAAGTACTATAATATGACTACAATAAAATATTATGGCATAATCTATAGTTCTATACTAATAATATAAAGCTGAAGAGTTTGTTTGTTTGAACGCGCTAATCTCAGGAATACTGGACCTATTTAAAAAAACCTTTTTGTATATGATATCGCTACATTAATGGCACAGCTAGTATATTTATATGTCCATAACGTAAGTATAGAAGCGCGCATAGCCCCGCTGATAGTGTGGATTGCAAGCGAACACATTGTTATAAAGTATCGTATGATGCACATATCCAAGTCCCGTAGCAGCGAAAAGTGACTTGGCTTTACGCTCGGCTGTGGTGACATGCTATACCTCTTGTGCCAAGTTTGAAGTGCGATGCGGGAGCTAGATTAACTATCGGAAAACGGTTTACACCAAACTTGTAGGTTGCTTCAAGGTGTGTCGGGTGAGAGGTACCTATAAAACTTTATCATGCTAAGCATAATTGAAAGCTATTTACTTAAATAGACCCGTGACAAAATAGGATTTCACAGTTAATTTGCCTTAGTTTTCTTTTCTTATGCCTATTACAAATGCTAAGTAATTACTTTTCATTAGATTTAATTACAGAATTTAATTAAAGTCCGTAAAATTTAAACATTTATAATCAGCGTGCAAGATTGACCAAAATACTAAAGAAAAGAAACTTAAAACGGGAGATTAGTCACGCATCGTGATAGACATCGCCCTAGCGGTCCTTGAGGCGTTTATTGCATCCTTGCAACTATTAGAGTTCGAGAAATACTCAAAAACAAAAGTAGTAAGATACATTTACAACGTGATGTAGACGTCTAATGGTCCGAAGTAGAATTTGAACTCTTTTTAAGTTTTCCAACACACCTCATAGGAAAAATGAGGCCATGAATATAAGTTATACTATTTAAAGATTACCCATTTCAAGGCCGAGCACAACAACTTAACAGATGACTTCAGAAGATATGCCTACGTCTCGGGGCCAACCGCGGTACACGGCTATGATTTTTATTTAGTTCAGTGTTGGTTTGGAGGTACCTAAAAATCTATTGACGTATTTCTGTTTTAATAATAATGATAACGCTTCATACTTATAGCCAAATAAATTTGTCACTTATTCAATTAAGCAATTATTATTCGATACAATGTAGCTATGATATCTGGAGCACTGAACTGCAGGTACACCACACGCAGCAACTATTTGATAATCAAGCTATAGCTATATAGCATAATATAATCAGTATTACTATCGACAAGAGCAGTGATTGCAATTGGTTTTTCAATGAGTGAGATAATTACTGCTTATCTTTTTGTACCTATTGTACAAATAGCTCGATTTATTCAAGTGGTCATTTTGTAATAAACGGAAGAACTCACCGAGATAAATTTATAAGGAGTTTATTTATTATTCAAAATTAAAACCAAAGGTTTCACAAATAAATTGTGGCTATTGAAATTGTTTGTGTACTAATCAACCCACAGTGATAGTGAGAAGATAATATGCAAACAAATAAAAACAGGAAAAAATAACATACAGCCGTACATAGAATTCTCCGTCAAATAAAGTGTGAAGACATTGGTAACATACGTCGTTATCAGGTACGTACTGGAAGAGGACCATTACTCCATTTGGACGCTAACTTTTTTAACGCTCAAGCGTAGGTAGCACACATTCGTATGTCGTCATCGCATTCAAACAATGACTACTACTTACACACCTATAATATATTTTTATAAATCAATTTTATAGTAAAAAAATAAAAATAATTAACTCAAACTGGATGATTTTAAAAGCACCTGGTCATGCTGATAGCACTACTTGGCCAAAACATTTTGACAAACAACTTATTTAAATATTTAATTAAACACGGCATGACCGGACATGACAATTTAAGAACTATATCTGTTTGCTCATAATATTCACACACACTTCAGCACACACAAAATTATAAATTAATAAAACATAACCTTCATATACCTTACGTACATTTAATTACTAAAGTTAAATAGTCACAAATCATAACGAAATTTTTTAAAGGTGAACTAAAAATTAATTCCATCTTCGGTCATGTCAGTAAATAATGGAACATGGCGTGAGAATAACAATACTGTACTCTATGTTCACCTGATGTTGCTGCTGTTGTTGTTGCTGTTGCTGAGCGACCACGCTAATACCACTGAGTTCCAAAGATCGGGGGTCCAAAGACCTGCTGCGCGGTTTCTCTGAATAAAATACAGCCTCGTCCCTTTTACCTACTTTCCATCTAAAATAATTGGACATCACGGCTCACTGACACTCATCACATTTATCAATAGGACATAGTTTCCTGAGTTCAACACGTTTTTAGTAAAGACAATAATATACGCATGTCTCAGTAAAGGCGGCGCGGTTGAAACACGAAGGCATCTCTTTAAGTACTGAGCGATAACGTATTTGTCACGAGACGTTCGTCAGTTGTTATGCAACGCAGGATCGCGAATGCCGCGGAGCGATGAAGCTGAGTCTGAAGCGGAACTGCCACTTGAGCCAAGATAGCGGGGGATGCGCTTGCGCTCTTCACTAACCGGGTCGTACTGCCTTTGACATATACCCTCCTCATTCAACATAAATTGTTCCTAACGCTAGAATAACATCAGATCCGTCAGTATTTTATCAGTTACTGCTGAGACACTTCGTTGACTGAAAACGTTTGTATGCTTTTCTTTCTTTTTATCAACCTGATTATAGTACACAGGTCGTTGCCCGATAGAAAGGTATATTTTTTGTTAGTACTAAAAGCGTTTGCCTCGCAAGAACTTTGTCTGGAGGTATTTTACACGGGTAATAACACAAAGGACTTATGAGTCTCAAAAAAACGCTGATGACGATAAGCATGGGATTCTGTCACATGATGGGCCTTCCCGTCCACCTAAACTAAGGGAAGTACCTATATACTTGAGAATACATACAATCACAATAACATACAAAACATACAATCCGCTAAAGACTATTAAGGCTTAATCTATTTAGAATTTTGATTAAAATTAGCCGATATTATATTTATGTGGAAAGGTAGGTCTGAAACATGAACTTATACTATAATCTATAATTATATATATATATATATATATGTATGTATATATATGTATATATATATATATAAAGTAGGTGTTATTTTTTAACTCAACATATTAACATATTCAAAATTATAGCTGACAATAGGTAATAAAAAATCCAATATGTATAACCTAATTGAATTATACTTCCATATGAGGGTCATGAGATATGGACTGCAATTTCATATATTTGAAATTGTCGTTTTCCTGTAGGGATAAAAAAGTAAAAAAAAGTTATATAAAAAAGTAACTTTTTAAAATGACTTACTGAATAATTTGCATAATATAATTGAGCAACGTGCATTCGTTACGAATTTTAAAAAGCGTGTGAAACGAGATTGGTGTTCGTCCGCGAATGTAATTGCGCGCGCTTCCGAATAAAATTATAAATAAAATATAAATTTCAGCAAAGTTTCATAATAGCATTCAATTAGTGTTTTTCGTCGATATGAAACTTCTCATTTAATATGGTTTATTTCAATTCAATATTATAAAAATGCCGCCAGTAGACTTTATAATCTTCGAGTCAATAAGACATTTAGAGGATATCGTTCATTATTACACCCGTGCGAAGCCGGAGCAGGCGACTAGTTTGCCATAACAATAAAATTTAAACACCCTATATTTTATTAGTGGCAAAGGTGGCGCACCCAAAGTTGCTTCATGAACTTATCTTATTGTTGCTGTAAGAACCTACTGAAAAAAATTTAATAATCAATAAAAGGATCAATAGGTTATTTGTTATCATATAAGTAGATTGTTGAAATACGAGTATGTACCATGTACCTGTTACTCATCATTGTATTGTGTTTGAGTAGATGATGTTCACATCCATTGAAACCTACAGTCTCATTTTTTCAATAATTGTAAAGAGCTTATATTTTGTTTGTAGTTCCGAGCTGCTGAAGCAATTTATCAAGATTCAGAACAGTCGTAAGTAGATATAGTTCTCTATCTCCATCAATTTGCATTAATGTGGCGTAGTTTAGTATTAGATTAAACTCAACACTTTGTTTAGGAGTGTGAAATATGCCTTTGAATGGGAGACCGCGTTCCAACACATCCAACCAATTTTATCATAATATTATTTTCGTGTTTTAAAAGACATATGTAAGCTGAAGGGGCACTCATCGTACGCTGTACAATTATACTATATTACATCTAGATATATGTCGATCCATATTTTATTTATCCTCATAAAATATACCGACATACGACTCTACATCAAAGTGTCCCAACAATAATTCAGAAGGGCGTGTCAAACTCCGGGTATTCTATTATTAAAACTTCCTTTTTAATCAAAACAAATTATTCTTCATTGCATTACAACGCAGCACTTGATGGTCTGTTAAACTGATAAAGGTTTTTGAACAATGAATATGATGATCATACAACTGAATTTTTCATACGTAAAAATGGTTTGAAATTTAATATGAGTTGTAGTTAAAATCATTGAGGCATTTTTAAGCACCGTGGAGAAAATGAAATGAAATTACGCGACAGGCGCTCGCCAGTATTTCAGGCGGTTTTTCTGGTCATAGATATATGATTTATTATGTCTACGTAAATCTATCGCTGCTAACATAAAGAAACAAAAAATATTAAACGATGCCGGTTTAATTTTATTAAAAGTGTCCATCATTGAAACGCCAATTGCATTTTAAATATGCCTTTATCATAATATTATGTGTAATAAGAATTATTAAATTTAATACCAACTCTAATGACCGATTTGGCAATTTTATAATTTTTGTTACCTACAATTTATGATTAGGCATGCTAATTTTCTTAATGAGTATTATTTAGCAGTTAATTGAAATAATCATAATCGTAATCACCATTAAAGACGTATATTATAAATTTTTGTCAAATATAAAAAAATACTGTTTAGCTTTTAACCATACCAGTTAAAGTATACTTTGCGTATCAAAGTATACTTTATCGTATTTGCGTATCAAATTTTGCGTATCAAAGTATACTTTGCGTATCAAAGTATACTTTATGACCCGTTTTTTTTAAATATCCAGCATTTTGAACTCAAAAGGTCCCACCAACCGACTTTTATTAAAATATATTAAATACTGAGGTATGGTCGTATGTAGGATTTTTACCTACTAAAACCCCTTCGGCGGCCATTCAGCTCGGGGAAGCACAGATCTCCAACTGAACGCACCAGTACTTCTACAGTCCTTTGCCCTAATGGACCAAGGGCAACATATAATACCTAGGGTATGTTTTATTTCAAAAATATGTTTCAGCACCTGTTTAGCTTTTTATTAATCCAATAAGGACCTCTTTTCATTATGACTTGAGACTCAATATATTGAATAATTATAAATGTTTAAATATGTAATGTATACGCATACAACATAATAAGAGTATATACTTATATACTTTTTTATACGATAGACATATATTTTCAACTGAATGAAATATAGTACACTAGTAAAATAACATAAATATATATACGAGTACAATACTATGACAAGACCAAACTAGGTAAATTCTTATTCTTAATTGTACAAACGCCCACATCATGCAGTTACATTTTAAGCATAATAATATGCGTACCATTGTTTAGCTTAACTACATTTATTATTCAACTTGCACAATTCAAATATCCTTAACTAAAAAACTCAATGGATCAATAGTTCAATCAAAAACACTATCAACAAACGAAACAATTTTCAGTGTTCGGGATTCAATGATAAGTTACGTGATGACCACTTTTTTGTATTTAGTTACATACTCAAAACTGGTCATCTTGATGATCAATTTATGAATTTTATCCTTATACTATTGCCTATATTGTTGCTATACAGCATTGGTTTGAAAAAAATGTGTAACAAAGGGTGAGTTGTATATGTTACACGCCGATTCAGTGATAAGACACACTGCGCACATACCAAAATTCAAAGAAATATTTTAGAGAATATTATATAATTTATATTACGACTTAGATGTTTCAACGAAATAGATAAAGTATTTTGTATAGTCACAACGATGTCTTGCGTGAGCAATTCTAAACAGAAAGGTGTATGCATAGATGGATTTTTCAAAACCGGTGACGGTCTTAGCAGTAGCAACGCATCTTTTGATAGTGTCAAATGTGCTTTGGTACTATTTAGGACTATTAACTTTAAATAAATATATGTTTGGGCTGCACGACTATCATGTTGCGTGCTTACTTGGTTGTTATTTCCCAATATAAAACAATGCTAAAGAAATACAATAAATAGATAATATGGATAGACTTACCGCTCTCCTTTTAGCCTGGCTGCTTTCCGTAGACTCGGACTGGCTGGGGACGGAAGCGCGTCCGCGGAATAGGTCCATAACCTTTTCCATAGCGCTTGGTCGACGCGTCGTCGACGCTGTCACCGTGTGGTAGTACTGGCGGGCAAAGGACTTGGTCATATATAATGGTTTTCAATATAATTGTCTTACTAGAATCGAAAACTCAACCGCATTTACATAAAATCTGTGTTACACACATGTGCAATTGCGTTTGCAATCGCATTTGATTGAGAAACCGAGCAATTAATACAACAACATTTCGTTCTCACCAAACTCACTGGCGGTCCCACTAAGCGACGTATGGAAAACTCGAAATCAAATTGCGCTTTTCGTAAACTATAATCAACAGTAACTCTTATATTATTATAAATAACGCTTCACACTCACATCCCCACATTAGGATTCCCTGTGTCGTGGGTGCCATGGACACATACAAAGACAAGTACACAAACACCCACACCGAGAACAGAAATATAAATTCATCATTTAAATTTCTGCCTAGCCGGGGATCGAACCCGGGACCCTTGGAATGGTGGACTGGCGAGGTAACCACTACACCACACGGGTCGTCAATTATTACGTATTATAATTATTTATTATTATTTATTATAACGTACCCGAGTGTCGCTCCCCGGGTGCGG
Source organism: Noctuana haematospila (assembly GCA_018231265.1). Taxonomy (NCBI): domain Eukaryota; kingdom Metazoa; phylum Arthropoda; class Insecta; order Lepidoptera; family Hesperiidae; genus Noctuana; species Noctuana haematospila. The sequence goes on along the minus strand of DWQL01000041.1, from coordinate 14,005 downwards.
ATGAGCAGATCCGTCCTTCACCTTCACCGACGTTATGGTGGTGGACCCGGCGGACTCAGGAGTGCCCGGTTCGTTAGACAAATCCGACTTGGAAGTCTCCTTGCCGGATGAGCCGGACTTCGTCATACTCTGCAACATGGTAATACTAATAATTAAGATACAGTAAACAAGGAAGCAGGTTAACAGGTTACGAGAATTGGCCCGCAATCCGATCTCGATAGAAGACCTATAGTGACAAACGTTTACATAAAAAATAATTTAGGCTCCTCTTAATTACTATTGTAAGATTCTACTAGTACTTAAATCCACTATCGCGATCTCCTCATAAATAAAGCCAGAACAACGCGGCGTTACGTAGGTGGGCCAAAAACAGTTTTTATATTAATATACGGAGATAATTCGCAGGCAGAAGTATATTAATATCTAAGATTACGTGCTTATTGATGTTTATTAATTTTCATTCTACATAATTCAGTTTTATAGAGGGCCTTTTATCAAGCAGTAGATCACTATATATCTGTATATCTTAAATTATTAAAAAAAAATTTAATATAAAAATACCTGGACAGCCGCTTTAACTTGTTGCATTATTGAAGGTTGCTTCTTCGAGTCACCCTTTTGCCTAGACTTGAACATATCGAACAGTGCGGGCCGGCGACTCACCCCGGATGTTCCTGTCAACCAGAAATATAACTTTAGAACGTTCAATATAAACAAATTCCATTACCTGTAGCGCCATCTATTAGCGAATTATAAACATCCGTTACAGTTTGTTTTATCTGTTGTATTTGTAACACATAATGGAGGTGTACAAACTTTATCTATCTGTACTTCTCTATATTAAATTTAACTAAGCCAAATCCTCCTTGCGGAGTAAGGTGCTTGAAAAACCTGCCAAGTGCCAAACACGAGGGGTTCCGAACCATCTTTCCATTTCTGAATCCGTATGAATTTCACCGGGTCAGCTTGTTTTGTTTAAACACGGCAAAAAAATATATATATATTATGTTGTATGGAAGCCCCACTTAAATATTTATTTATTCTGTTATTTAGTATTTGTTATTATAGGGGCAACAGAAAACAGTTCATGTTTTACAGCCTGCTGATAGTCGGACAAACAGACAGAAGGACGAAAAGCGGAGTCTTAGTAATAGGGTCGTGTTTTACCCTTTGGGTACGGAACCCTAAAATGGATCGAAAGGTCTTCACGTGCTAATACCGATGATGAATGGAACCGACTCCATATTAGAAAATTTCTTAAACAAATACAAAATCATAACTTGAATTGGTATAAATTCATACTGAAATCTGTGTAATATAAAGCTAAAAATTGTACATATCACAATGCTACACGGACGTTCCTTTTACCGATAAGAAAAATAAACAGCTCTCATGACAAGCAACAATCATATGCGAAACAGATTATGTTTTATCAAAGAATCTATATAAGTCTTTGGAGTGTTCATTAAGACAAATTAACGGTGAACACTAACAAATTTTTTATCTTAATATAATAAAATTTTAATAAATTTTTTTCTCTTGTCTGAAGCATCTTTATATACCCATATTTGTAGAAATAAATACACGAAGTTGTCTCTAGCTCTACCCTAGTTATCTATGTATTAATATATACGTGTAAAGAAAACTCTCGATACCTTTTTGAGCGGCAAAATTTGGCATGTGGAGACAGAATGATAAAATGTACGTGCAATATGTATTAAAAATACATTATATAAAATAAAACTATAACGGTAATGCGACATTCGCTAATAGATGGCGGTATGGGTCACTGAAGTTATTTGAATCTGTCTCATTTCGAACTACCAGCGACCTCTAGTTTATTTACAATTAATATTATTATTATTTAGGCCTATGTCCAGAACTGGATTTGCAAAGGCTGATTGTGGAATGGACAAATGATTACAATTTATTTACCGTGTATGGTCTGTTGATACATCGGATGCGGTTGTCCATCGTCAGCAGAGCCGCGCCGCTTGCGCTCACCAACGGACTGAGAACTGCGTGTGATCGCCGCATCCAATCGTTGTTCTGAAAAATTCAAACAAAAAAACCAAAATTATTAACCAGTTTAGAAAAATCACCCTATTTTATAATTTTACTAGTGACCCGCCCCGGCTTCGCACGGGTGCAATGCTGATAGTAAATACACTACAGAAAAACTGTGAACGTTTATACATAAAATCTTCGTCTTTAATCACTCTATCTATTTAAAAAAACCGCTTCAAATTCTGTTGCGTACTTTTACACATTCAAGCATACATAGGGATATAGGGACAGAGAAAGCGACTTTGTTTTATACTATGTATTGATTTTACTAGGTATTTCTGTTTATAATAAAATTAACAAACAATCTAATCGTTTGCTCCGCCTAAATAATATCTTTGTTGCTGTTTTAGAAATTCAATGTGTGTGAATTTCTATTAGAATATTAACATATTAGAATACTAAAGATTTTATTATGAAACCTAAATAATAATATTAATAATAATTTAAACGAGATAACATAATTATGTCAAGGTTTATACGTTTACTTTTCCTTAATTTATTCAATAAATATTGTACTTAATATATTTATTGCACGACCGATATGGGTAACTAACTGTTAGTTACGTAAAACTATTTTAGAATGACACCATATTTATTGGCAGTAAATTATATGATTGATTGATTGATTAATAAACACACATCGCATCATAATTTAACTTCCCTTAATTATAACGAATAATATCCCAACACAGAAATAATAATATCCCAACAAACAAACTCTGCACGCCATAACTCTACAAGCGCTTACTTCACAAACACTACACCTTAGGGCTTAGACAAAATATGCGGCTTGCCCGTTTGGCATTAATGTTCGCGTCTAGTACTCATACGTATTACAATCAGTTCTGTTTGTAGTAATATCAACATCTGCTAACATGAAACGTTAATTGCCAACATGATTAATGTTAGTCACCTCGACCCCTCTTTTAGCGGAAAACACTAGAGATATTCAGTTAGTTGGTATAGAAACGCGAGCGCGTCTCACCGTCTATTCCACTAATTGCACCATAATTTATCTTTCGAACTTAATATCTCTTCGTTATATTAATGTTGTTTTTAACGTTCGACTGCCAGTAGAGTAATCAATATGTCCATTTGTCCACTCATACATAGTAAGACAGTAAGCGATACAAAGAGTTTAGTACACGTAAGTCTACTTGGAAAACTTACATTACGTTTAAACTAGATTCATGACGGTGACTCTTAGTCGCAAAATATCAATTCATAACAATATATATTTTTTTTATTTATTTACTGATATTGATATTGACCAAAGCAAAGAGAAGATAAAGTGATGCTTTATGTAGTACCTGTAGTATGGATTTGATAAATAAAATTAAGCAATCGACGACAAAAGAACTGTTGGTTCGAACCTTACACATATACTTAAGTGATGCATTGCATAGTAATACACTTATTTAAAATACATTAAGTAAAAACAGCTCGTATTAATGTATTGAATACATATATTTATTTACATTCCACGACCCGTGTGGCGTTATGATTGTTACCATGCTGTTCAGCCGTTCGAGTGGTCCTGAATTCGATTACCGGCGGGGCAGGAGTTTAAAGAATGAATTTAAATTTCTGATCTTGGTCTAAGTGTTTATGCAATTTTTTCATTGTCTATGGACCACGACACGGGGAATTCGAATGTGGTGCTTTGAGACGGAAGCGTAATTTACCTATTCATTTATGTAAATTTCAAGCTAATCGGCTAGACAATAAAATGCTTTTCTGTTAAGCATTATTTGAGTTATTTCCGCTATGTTCATATCTTTAAATTCATATCAATTTGAATTCTGCGAAGAAAAACATCGTGACGAAGAAATCATAACGTTCTTAAAAGCAAGAGAAGTTCATTATTCCTCACATAGCCAACGTCCCTGACTATGCACTACAGTTGGGCACAAACTTCATCTTACAGATGAAAGTAGTGAGAAAATATACCTAAGTTCATTAAAATATCGTTGAAAATCTACAGCTTTACAGAATGAATGTGAAACGAAACTACAAATGCGAAACTATAAAAAGTTTTTGTAAATTCAAAAAGTATTATTATTATTATTTATAAATTTATTAATAAGTCGGGTGATGGTTTATGTTCCCCTGCAAAGGTCCCCCCACCCCCTAAACCTCTCTAGGGACTGAATTAACAATGTCTTTCTTGGAGTTCTCAAAAATGATAAATGGTAACCTCTAAAAATTATAATAATATGCTTCTTGGTCCACTGGTACAGGCTATGCAGCACAGTTTGCACATGTTACTACAGAAGAATACATTATTTAATTTCAAATATATGTAGACCTATACCTACTGGGCTGGTGAAATGTGGCAAACTAAATATTCAAGTAACTTTATACATAGTACCTCAACTCACATGCACATAAAAACGGCTTAGATTTTGATATTATTTTTGTAAAACATTGTAGAGTTAAGTACTTTTTACTATATCATAATTTTTTAAAGACAATAATCGTTACATAAAGATGTAAGATGAAATAAAATAAACTTGCAGTTTAAGTCAATCTCCGATATAAAATACTAGGTATAAATTAATCGGTTTATCGTTCAAGAATTTACACAAACAATGTCAAGGCTTGTAGGTAGTACGATTAACGTTACTTAGTAGTGCCTGCCTAGATTATGAGGCAGCAAAATTATGCTCAGCAAATGATTCAATGTATTCAATACTAACTTCAGCAATTTATTGAATATTAACCGTAATCCGGTATCAGAAGAACGTATTATTGATAAAGTTTTCTTTCTACGACAGCATAGGTATGTCAGACTTTTTAATGTGCCTAATAACTGGATTACCAGAAAATATGAACCTCATAACAGGATTAGTATCAAACACGAATATTATCTATAATATGTATTTTTCACAAACCACCAATGAAGCATCTATCACGCGTAATTTTTTAAGAAATCTCGAATGTAGAACAACAGTTAAACGATCCGTAACATACTTCACGGATATAAAATATAAATAAATAGAGCATTCTCTTCTGTTTATATCATAACTATAACGCGCCGATATAAAAACTATTAATTTGAACCAACCATGCCTTAAAGTTATGTGCAATATTTACCTATCATGATTTATGAATGTTATGAAACTACTTCAATATTTTATATTGTATTAAAAAAAGGTTTCTTAAATGGTTAATATAATGTTTATGGTTAATTTCTATAAATTATCTTTGTAAACAAACACGAGATTCAGAATCATATGACTAAAGCCCGTATACCTAATATTTGGTCAACAGATAATAAATAAAATAATCTGACACTTCGCGCGTAGGCAACCACGGCGCTTAAATTACACGGATTGGCCCACAGCCAGGCTGCGTGTACAATTGTGATTCAAATTATACCTACTTCAAAAACACTGGCAAAAATGACTAAGATCTAAGATTCAAAAAGCAAAATGGGACAGAAACATACTCGTATAAAAGTAGTTTCCAGTACAGTAATGGTTTTGAACCTAGCTACACGTGTTTCAGATGTTGTACAGTCATCATCGCTATCATTAGTACGTAACCATAAACTACGATTAAACGGTGGGTAAACATCGCTTGTTTATCTATTAATACACATGCATTACTTAGGTTGCCATTTGGCTAGACCTAAAATTATCCAAGAAATTGCCTCTTACAATACGAATGAGAGAACGCCCAATCTACGCTCAAACTACAATCTAGAACTTGATTTAAAATATTAAACACCTCTTGTATAAACTATACTATTCGATAAAGGAAAACATTAAAAACGAAGATGCTTGCATAAACGTACAATATAAAGTTTAAGTTTGTCTAAAACCATGAATGGGACAAAATTGGCTTGATAATGAAAACAACTCACCTCTCTTTTGCCGTCTTTCATCACTACTTCTCCGCACTTCTTTATCCTTGCGGACCGAAGTTTTCTTTAAAGTTTCTTTTTCCTTTCCTGGAATCTGCGATCCCCAAGTTCCTGATCGCGCCCGAGATGGTTCTTTTTGTTTAGCAGCAACGGACACATTCTTTTCCTCGATTAGCTTTTCAGATTCCTCCTTTCTTTTAGGAGCTTCCGGCTTAGCTGGTACGGCCTGTAAAATATTAGAAGCACATAAAATAATTATAAAAATACTAAACTACTCGTACCGTTACCTTAAGAAAGTCACCTCTTACCTTCTTTTCTTCTGTCCTTTTTACCCAGATATCCTCTGAACTAGTAGGCAAGCCATCTACGGTAGATCTTATTTCTATTAAGCTACTGTCAAAATAATTTTTGTCACGATGGAGATTCTGCCCTGCGAATATGGATCTTACACTTGGCCTCTGTTCCTCGGGCCCTTTGTTCCCAAAATGAACAGTGTGAGCATTATGCACTTGAGAACGTAAGGCGCGTTCAACATTTATCGGGAGCTGCTCTGAAGTGGTAACTAAAAATTTATGACGTGCACCCATGACCATCCGTTTTGAAGTATCTTGGCCATCTATAAGAGACGTCTTATTATCAGACTTCTCCGTGTTAAATAAACTACTTTGTTCGTCGTTTACGACGTTTACAGTCTTTTCGTTACTTATCTCATTTAAGTTATTTTGTGATGACTTTTCCAAATCGTCGTCGGGTGATATAGGCAACGACAGTAAGACGTGATCCTTCTTTTCATCGTCCTCGTCTTCCTCTCGACATTGCGATAAGCGCCGTCGCTCAGCAAATGGAAACGGAGAGTTTGAATTAGCACTACGACTGGACAAATTGTTACAGTGATTCATAAAGTAATGCTGAAAGAAACTGTCAGTTTCTGGCGTGTCGTTGCTATCACCTTGGATTATATCCTTTAAAGCAGCGAGTGATGTAATAGTATTGTAATTAATAGCGTTTACCAAATCTTCACTATCTGTAGAACTACCCGATAAAGTACCACTTCTTTCTTCTTCTACCAAATTTTGATTTACTTCAACCGATGAATATGTAGTATCATTATCCTCCATTTTTTTCTTCTTTTCATTTTTATTTTCACTCTTCTTAAGCTTTTTATTCGAGGTTGGTTTATTTTTGGACTCCATTGAGCAGCATTCGTTTCAGTCGGTTTAGCCAAGTTACAAAAACTAACTTTTATATTAAATAAAAATATACACACGCTTACACACACAAAGTCACATGTTAATAATTTACAGTTTTGAACAGATTATGTGATATCGTAACAGATTTCGTAGTTTCCGTCACCGCACAGATGACATGACCATACGATGAAATTGCATACAGCCTTCGATGATAGTTTCATGAATCTGAAAATAAAGAATATAAGTGTTTACTGACACATTCCACATACGTATTACAATACTTTTCAAATAATGAACTAACAAGCATTACATAGGTCCACGGTATTAAGTGGTCAGTGTGATCTGTTTTAAGCATCGACGAGTCAGTCGCACTTGAGTCATCCTTGTGTACAAGTCTAGAAATTAAACTCTAATTTTTTTACGCTGTACCGATTTACGTTCTATGTATGTCTTTAAATTAAGATACCAGAAACAGAGTCCATTAATTTGATTTTTTCAATAATTTGAATTGAAAGTTACTGCTTATTCGAGTCTTTTTATAATGATGAACTTCAATTCACTTCGTGCTTAGTTCTGTCAGGCTGGAGTCGCTATTAAATGACTCGGGCTCGGCAAGGCACTAAATTTACCATAATTTAGTCGACTCCCAACTCTCAGACTCGAGTCCTTTACAACACTAGCTTATAGTCCTAAGGAATAAAATGGTAGCCTCACATAATATAGAAATAGAAAACCTAGACATAAAGTTAGTAGATTACGAAAACTGTCAAAATCAATCATTCTAAATCTAAGCCCAATACCCCAATTGACAGACGGCTACGAATTGAAAATCAATTAGTAAGACGATTGTAATAGCAGATTCGGGCCACTGTTAGATAATAATTTAAGATAGTCTACACACATATAATTATGCTGCAGTAGCCACTTCACTTCTGGAGGTCTGCTATAACTTTAATAAAGAAACCAGACACAATAACGTATTAAAAGAAACTACCTATAGATGCGTGCTACTTTTACTATTGTATTGGTCACGGTGCACATTCTTTGTGCACGTTTCTTCATTCAATCCTGGAGCTACTTACTGCTTTGCGGTTATGCAGTTCGTTGAGGCGAAGCAGTTGATTAATTGCGTGTGACACATTTTCATCCGAGAGTGTTAATTTAATGACAGATCACTTTATCGCAAACGCGTCGGTATTTCATTTAAACGCGTTTCCTCTCGTAAAAGTCATTTACGAGTATGTACTTACATGATACAGATTAGAGTCAGATTGTATTGTATGCCATTGCAAACCAAGGTAAATTCGTATTTGACCGCAGTCATCCTTAGCGAAGTTGCCTTGCCTAGGTTGATTAAAACAGCGTGCGTTTTTAATTGCTACTCGTTATAGTAAAAAAGACATATTTTAAGACGTAAGACGAAAATACGAAAATAACAGCAGGTTTCTTGCCACGCTTGAGGATTCATTGTAGCGTTGCCTACAGTAGGTAATGCTTAATGTCCAATAAATATACTAACGAGCGTTACATCTATTTATAGATATTGATGTCATCCATATTTTGGCGCTGTAGTCATATCTATTCGCTTCTGTTATTTAACGTAACTTTCTTAACCTCTTTGCTGATGTGCGTAGATAATGCACGACCTTCGCACTCGCATCAAGAGATTTTGGAGTTGACGATTCACTGTTTTAAAATACGCGATTTATATTTATTTAGTAGGTATTTGAAAAACTATATTCGATCCGGAAAAAATATCCGCCACATCCACAGTAGGAGCATTGTCAATTAATTTGTTCTGTTTACGTCAACAATCCATCACTGTTATATAGGTAAATCAAGTTTTTAAAAATAACAGCCGATTTTAGACTTATTAACGACCGTTAGTAGGTGTAGTGAATGTTATTTTAATAAGGTCGTAAATAAGTCAGTCAGTTACCGTTGCAGTTGCCTATAGATAACTAATACTTAGGTAGGCACCTCGTTCTAAATAATTACGTACCTACGTCATGGTATACCATACCATACTTATACTCGTATCTAAGTAGTTACATTACAGAATAGGTAATAATAGCAGTCCCCTATCTAATAAGCTGTAGAGTTATGGACTATTGATCAGTAGGTAATAAATTGAGTATGTTTATTGATTGCTACAAAGTAAGACTTTTGTATTACTAATAAAAGAACCATAATAAACTCTAATTACAATCCGAGAGATGGGGAACTAAACAAAATTAAATGCTATCTGATTTGGCCACTTGATCCAATTGTCACTGAATGTTGCATTTCATAAAATATTGAATAGGTATTTTTATTGCTTTATATTTTATGAAATCAGTTGAATTTGTGAATTGATTTTGAATATTTTGACCATATTATGTCAACAGTTTATTGTGGTTGTAACTAGGGAATGCAATCTCGCAACAACAACATTATTTTATTAATAGTAGGTAGGTACCTATTTGCTTATATTTATCAGTAGAAGATACCATAATGAATAAATAGGTGTTTCGCCAAAAGTATATTGGTAGTATATCGTTATAAAAGTATATAGGTAGTAATCGTTAGTTGTGATCGACTATAGTTTTTAGGTGGACCCTAAAACTGAATAAACATCATCAAAATTCATATATGTGTACACATTTATTCTTCCGGATAAGTCTATCAGAATTTCAAATTGCAGGATCATTTGACCTCTCTTGCGATATACATACCTACCTACTACATAAACTTGAAGTTTAGAACGTATCTATTCTTTTGACGGATAAAGGACAGCTGTTTTTTTTGTAGTAAGATGATAGTGTAGTAGTATATTTCTTGGATACCTAGTATTAAACCATGGTATATGTATTATACCGAAAAAATCACGAATGCATCTATCTACATTGGCATCTACGTAATATTGTCACAACATGAGTACACAAATCTGTGGGCCCAAATGTGCCAACATTTGGGCTTCATTTGATTTTTTTGTGCGGTTTACCACACAAAAACAAATACCTATTATTAATTGATATGATGTAAAACAGAACGAAGGCCCGAGCATGTACATTGTACATACATGTGAAAAGGCTAAATTTAAATGATAATCAAAGTAAATATAAAGGTAATATAACAAATAAAAAAACGTTTTAGAGTGTACAAAGAGAAATTCCTACTTGTCAATGCCAATGGTTTAAGATCAAATTAAAGGCGGCCATCTATAAATAAATATCTTTCATGTCCAATTGACAGAGGGCAAAAGTTACTCGACATGGTTATCGCCAACACAATAGCTATAGTTATATGCGGCGCCGAGACAACATTAAGTGTACTGATTGCATAAACATTTTGATATCTTCGAGCATTTTCATATAATGTACTATACATACCAAGTATGGTAAAAACAAAACTGGCAGGATAAAGATTTAATATATTATTATATCAAAATTAAATTGCCTTGAGAACTCCAAAATGTCACATATTTTTACTAAGGTGTAGAGTTTGTGACGTTAGGGCTTATAGGGTTAGAAGCTTGGCTGTACATGGGATTTGATAACTTTTTGACAATGGGAGACATGTAAGTCTCTTAGTAGTAATGTTTTTGGTGGAATAGACTAATATTTTATAATGATAAATAATTAATAATCTCAAACGGTTTATAGCTTTTAATTTTGTTTTTTGAAACGAAATAGGCTCTGAAACAAGGTTTCAAGGTTGTTTATTCTTTAACTTCCTGTATAATTTGTTTAAATATCGCAAGCGGTTTATCTTTTGTTACAACCCTTAGCATCTTTTTTTAACGTGGGCTTCATAACCACCAAACAAATTTTAATAAATTATTCAGAAATATTAAAGAGTTAAATAAATTAATGTGCATATTTACATCTTAATATCACCTTAATGTACTTTTTAAAACTCTTCATTTTAATATTGTTAATGAGATCTAACACTAATGTTTTTTATACTAAATCAGTTACTTAGAGTCTTAGACCAATAAATGAGTATATAGTAGTCACAAAACCAGTCATAAGGGGGAAAAAATATTGTAAATAACTTTCATTAATAAGCTATTTAATTTAACTATAATACTACCACTGTGTTATTATTTATCATATGATAGAGTTCACTTAATTACATAAAACTAAGAATAAATTGGTGGTCACCAACTGTCAAAATTTGACCAAGTTCATAAAATAATTATTGTATAAAGCATACAATTTATAATATCCATATTATAAAGCCATTGTTACTGTATAATCATAAAACATACAATTAAAACAGTAAATTCAGGTTTTGTAATATAAACCTATTACTGAATCCAACCATTATTACTGTTTTACTTTACTTGATGTTTAGAGTGCAATGTTAATGTTACCGTTTATCAAATATGTCTTTTTTAATAATGCTTGACATTCAGAGCCCTCACAGCCAGAGAATCTCTGTGTTTTAGGTACCCTGGACATACATAAAGACAATTACTGAGACTGTGAACAGAAATCTCAATTCATCATTTAAATTTCTACGCCCCTGGGAATTGAACCAAGGACCCTTTAAATAGCACACCAGCATTGTAATCATTCGTTCAATCACCACATGAGTCGTCTTTTGTAGTTAATTTTTTAGTTGTAAAATATTTGTTTAAGTCTCCAAAAGTAACTTTACTGCCTGAAATAACCTACTAAACCAATAAAAACTGAGAAAATAATAGAAAACAAATCAAGCTGAGTCTACTTAGTTACACACAAGATATATAAAACAAAAAAAACCTTTAATTTATATTCACTTCACATCCAGTACATGTTCCAAGCGTTTATTTACCATTGGTTTGTGACACATTACAATTATCTACGTTAAAATATGTATTTATTTAATGGTGATGATACAATTTATAAAAAAAAATTGATAGTTTAGATTTACTAACATATTGGTAGGTAATGGCTTTTTGCAACAATCCGCATTAGAAGACAGCTTAGGGTAAATTACTGATTACCTATTTTGAAGATATTAATAAAGAAAACACTGAAGTTATTTAACAAAAAGTCTACGCGATATATATTCTCATTGGGCTGTGATATAGACGAAAGCAAATTAATTAGTGGAACAAACCTTAAACACATGAATATCTCGCACAAAACGGTCAGCGTACTTTTATGTCACTAACATTTTCACACAAATAGTTTGTGAATAAACTAACTCAGATCATTTTAAATGCAATAAACTGAACTGAAAGACAAAACTTTGTTAAATTCACTCGAGCACGAAATACTTGACCACAACTTTACTTTATTTCTTTGACAATGACAACTGTGCACCACAGACAACAGAACAGAAGTACAGCTCATTGAGCTCATACATAATACATAATAAACACAGACAATATAGGATACTGAGTATAGTCATCAAATATTCACAGACAACTTAGAAGTGGTACTAAGACTAAGAACTAAGATTACATTTCTATAAACTATAAAGGTAACTAGAAGATATTTAGGAAGATAATCACAGATATTTAATCAGGGGACTACATATTTGATTACATATTTATTATCCTAAAAAACACATATTAAAGATTTTATAATAATCTATACTAAAAAGTAATTAACCTAGCGCCATCTATTACCATATCTGGCAAAAGATAAGATCTAAATAACTAAATAAATGATCTCTAATAGTTTCAAGATTTTTGTTGCCTACCTTTTATTTACTACTATGGGGCATAGGGTTTGTATTTTTAATAAAAGTACCGATGCCTCTTTATTTCTTTATTATCTAATTCGTGTAAGAGAAATTATAAACAAACATTTTTCAAAAACTTGCCTATAGTCTATACAACAACAGAATACACAATCAATAGTAATAGTACAGAAGCTTCAATACGCAGACGTTGGATATCAATTCTTGCCACACAGTTAAAATTCAGCTCAATGGGCTGCCTTTTATGTTTATATTCACCTACAACAGATCTTGCCTCTATTTCTATCGCGCAATAGGGGTGCGGGCACTATTCACTAATAAACTAAAAACAAAATGATTTAAAAAAGAACAATAAAAGATTCGATTCACATTAATCACAATTATTTTTTTATTTATCAATAAATTTTCCATTAACATCCGATCCCCTATTGTATTTAAGTGATTATACTTCTTACTAGTAGTAATAATAGTAAGTTAAACTATTATAATACTAGACCCGTCAAGCGCGGCAAGGTCATGTAGTAGTTTCGTACCGACAGTAAAGATAGAGACAGACCTGTTAAAACCAAATGACTGTCGTATAAATAAGACAATCATTATAATAATATTACGGTAACAATTTTTTTTGTTGACTACAACTATAGACATTGATTATACATTAATAAATCTAAGACAGATATGAATTTGTAGCAATATATTACTGTAATCTGAAGAAATCCAATAGTCATAGAAATGTGATATGCAGAATGCAGATGTAGTGTTAGTACTCAGTACATGATAATGGATTATGAGCAGTTTACCAACACTGAGTATTTTTAACTTGGTTGTATTTATGAGTATGCTAAGTAAATATCTGAAAATTATTACTAAAATAAAATTATTTTACTGAAATCACATCACTCTGTTGGCATCTAAGCACAATTAAATATATATAATTATATAAAACACATATCATACATTTTTGTTAAAATTAGTTTAGTTAACTTATAACCTTACTAATAGGTAATACAACAAATAGTATAATTTTGCCAAATCTGCTTTTGACCGTTAAGAACTGCTCAATCTTTTATCTTACCTTTTATGTGTAAAGAATAACAATTATTTGTTTTATGTTCGATCGATTAGTACCGCGAAAACGAAAGAAATTTAATTCTTTCTAAAGAAATAAAATTGCATTTGCATCTAACAAACAGGGACTTTCAAT
>DWQL01000040.1:0-27043 GCA_018231265.1 Noctuana haematospila | reverse complement strand
TAAATATTATTAAAGGCTGAAAAACTGATGGTATTTGTTCCTAATGATAAATCGGCTGTTGGCATTTCTTGTTGCACGACTAATCGAAAAAGCTGTTCCCCACTCGCTTTTTTGCTGTCGCTACTACTATCTGTCGAACCAGTCTTATCGCCGCCACCACAAGCCGCTAATACCAGTGTCGACAACATCATAACACTGATTAATTTCGTCATATTTTTCTTTTTCATTTTTTTCCTCAATAAATAATAATTTTCTTTCCGAATTTTAATTTTCTGAATTTTCTTATATTACTAGATACAAATCTAAAATGCAATCTTTTTGTACAATCTAAAAATAACATCTATACAGAAATCGAAGCGCTAATAAAAAAAGAGTGAGACAAACCTAATCTTTAGTTTTGTCTCACTCTCCTTATTCTTATTTAAATAAAGCTTTATATTCTCCGTAGCCAGCTTTTTCTAACTCTGCTACTGGAATAAACCGCAAAGCTGCCGCATTGATACAATAACGTAACCCACCTTGATCTGTAGGTCCATCTGTAAAGACGTGTCCTAGGTGAGAGTCTGCTTCTTTACTACGCACTTCAACTCGATGCATTCCTAAAGAAAAATCGCTATGCTCTACTACATCTTGTTTTTCAATTGGTTTCGTAAATGCTGGCCAACCGCACCCTGCATCATATTTATCTGTTGAACTAAAGAGAGGTTCGCCACTAACGATATCGACATAAATGCCTTCTTGATAGAAATCGTCATATTTACCAGTGAAAGGTCGCTCTGTCGCATTTTCTTGGGTTACTGCATATTCGATATCAGATAACTGCTCTTTCAACTCTTCTTTTGATGGTTTTTCCATGACAAATCACACCCTTGCTTTTTTAGTTAGTCTTATCATAGCATCATTGCGAAAAAAACACTCATTTTCTGTTTAGAAAATGAGTGTTTAAGCCTTAAATTAATTCCAAGGAATGGTCAAATCGACGTTTTGAGCAAGATCAAGACTTTCTTGTCGTTTTGCTTGTCTAACTTGTTTTCTCGCTTCGTAACCTTGGCAGATAAAGTGTTCTTCTTTTGTCTCAGGTTCGATATCTTCAGGTAAACTGGCTCCTTTAGGTACAACAAAGGTCATAAAGCAAGTACCTGCTAAATAACGTTCACCTGTAAATAAGTCTTCTCCAATCACTTTAGCAAATATTTCCATCGAACGTGTGCCGACACCAGACACATAGGCATCGATACAGACAGAGTGGCTGGCTTTTAACGGCGCTAGAAAGTCTAAGTGATCCACAGAAGCGGTCACGATTGCGGCTCTTGATACTCGAACAGCAGCGATGCCAGCCGTTTCATCTAACCACGCCATCAATTGACCGCCAAATAACGTTTTATGAAAATTCAAATGAGGATAGGTGATCATATGTGTTTGGATCGCTCTTGTTTGGGAACATTTCATTGATTTTTTCCTTCTTTCCTTGTTCTAGCAATGATCAAAAGACGGCAGCATACGATAAAGAGTAGCGATTGGAAGGCCCATGATCGAATAGTAATCCCCTTGGATACTTTTTACTAACAGGGCTCCTTGTTCTTGGATTCCATATGCGCCTGCTTTGTCTTCATACTCTTTTGTATCTAAATAACGATTGATTTCTTCATCTGTCAAATCATAAAATTCAACTGTTGCTGGAACCGTTGCAGAAGATTCTTGATCATCTTTCATCAGGACAACACTGGTATACACTTTATGTGTTCTACCACTCAGTTGTCTCAACATCCGAAAGCCATCTTCTCTAGAAGTGGGTTTTCCCAATATTTCATTATCGATCGTAACGATCGTATCAGAACCGATCACTAGATCATTTGGATACTGTTTTGCAATATGAGCTGCTTTTTGCGCCGCCATCGTCAAAACATAATCCATTGGCGTAAAATAACTTTTTACATCTTCATCAATATCAGCTGGTACTACTTCAAAATCAGAAATGATGCGACTTAATAACTCATGTCTACGCGGCGATTGAGAGGCCAGGATAACTGCCATTAGGATAAGACCTTCTTCCCTATTTTTAATGTGGATCTTGAATTCGTTTAAACATTTTTTCCATATCTGAGTTAGTAAAGTGGATCAAAACAGGGCGTCCATGAGGGCAATTGAACGGATTTTCACACGTTTCTAAATCCTTCAGCAATACTCGAGCCTGTTGTTCATTCAGATAATGATTGGCTTTGATTGACCGTTTACAGCTCATCATAATTGCGGTGGCTTCACGGAATTTTTTCACGCTAACAGATCCAGTCGTTAAAAACATGTCAATCATTTCCCGAATGATCGATTCTTCTTCTCCTGCTGGATACCATGTTGGATGAGATCGAACAATGAAACTGTTTTGACCGAAATCCTCTAAGTGAATCCCTACTTCTGCCAATGTTTCTTTTTGTTCTTTGATCTTTAAAGCATCACTATTAGGATAATCAATCACGATCGGTACCAATAATTCTTGTAAATCATTGGTAACTTCACCGATTTTTTCTCTAAAATACTCATATTTGATTCGCTCTTGAGCGGCGTGTTGGTCAATGATATACAGGCCGTCTTTACTTTGAGCAAACAAGTATGTGCCATGCATTTGACCAAAGTATTCTAGTTCTGGAAAACGTTCTTTAGGACGTTCATCTGATAACTTGTTCAGCATTTTATTTAAGTCATTTTTAGCCCCAGTCTCTGAAAAATCAAACTCTGGATGATGGCTCAATTCTTCTTCATAGACTTGTTCATCTACGTTTGCCGCTTCCTCACTTGATGAAACAGTCTCCTCTGATGTCTGGGATAGCGCTTGCTGATCACTATCAGGAACGGAAGATTGCTCCTCAGGTGAACTAAATGCGTAGGCCAACAAAGCCTCTCGCTCAGAGTCTTCTTTCGTTTGTGGTTCAGGTGTTTGTGCCCAACTGTTGACTGGTTTTTGTGTTGAAAATTCTGCCGTTGTCTCTTTAACAAAGAAATTACCGCTAGCTGCATCATATCCTAAACTACTAGGTTTTCGATTCGGTTTAGCCGGTGCTTCTGGTTCTGTTAGCGGAATCTCCATTTGTTCGACCTTTGGCTGCATTTCAACTTTCTTTTTAAAGCGCAAATTGTCTGCCGCATTGGGGATCAGTTGCTCATGACTCAATACTTCACGAATCGCTGTACTGATCAAGGTCATCAGCTCTTTCTCCTTACTTAAACGAACTTCTTGCTTGGTTGGATGAACATTGACATCGACTAATAACGGATCCATCTCGATCTCTACTACCGCTAATGGGAAACGACCCACCATCAATTTAGAGCCATAACCATCAACGATTGATTTATTCAAAGCAAAGTTTTTGATGTAACGGCCATTAATGATCGTTGATAAATAGTTACGACTCGCTCTAGTAACTTCCGGTAAAGAAACATACCCCGTCAATTTAAAGTCTAAATCTTCCGCTTCTATTTTCAGCATTTTTTTAGCCGTACTGATGCCATAGATACCTGCGATTGTTTGTTTCAAATCACCATTGCCAGCTGTATTCATCATCTTATTGCCGTCATGTACCAAACGAAAAGCAATCTTTGGATGGCTCAGGGCTAAACGGTTAACAATATCGCCCACATTGGCTAATTCGGTTTGGATCGTTTTAACATATTTTAAACGCGCAGGCGTATTGAAAAACAGGTTTGAAACGGTGATTTTTGTGCCTTTTCTTAGCGCTGCTGGACGATGTTCTTTGATCGTTCCGCCTTTCATTTGTACAAGGCTACCTTCTTCTTCATCTGAGACAGCCGTTTCAACGCTGATTTCCGATACAGAAGCAATACTGGGCAAGGCTTCACCGCGAAAGCCTAAGCTACGGATCCGAAATAGGTCATCTCGGGTATGAATTTTACTTGTTGCATGTCGTTTAAAGGCATTTAAGATGTCCTCTTTAGCGATTCCTTCACCATTATCAATGACTTGAATCGTCTTTAAGCCAGCTTCCTCAATGAAAATGTCAATTTGCGTACTGCCAGCATCAATGGCGTTTTCAACAAGTTCTTTAACTACAGATGCCGGACGTTCTACTACTTCACCCGCAGCGATCTGATTGGCAAGCTGTTCAGATAGTTCTTGGATTTTTCCCATTTAGGATCATCTCCTTGTTCCATTTTCCACTCTGGAATTTAGATTCTTTTTTGTAGTTCGTGTAATTTATTTAAAGCGTCCATTGGTGTCATCTCTAATAAGTTGATTTTCTTTAACGTATCGATCACACTTAATTCATCGGTGGATACTTCTTTAAAGAGGGATAATTGTTCTGTATCTTCTTTGATTTCATCTTTGTATTCAATCTGTTTTAGGGGTTGTTCTTCTGACTCTAAAGCAGAAAGGATCGTTGCTGCACGTTCTAATAAATCGCTTGGTAATCCGGCGATTTTCGCTACATGGATCCCATAACTTTTATCTGCTGGACCTTCCATCATTTTATGCAGGAAGACAACTTCGCCATTTTTTTCCACAGCCCCGACATGAATATTTTTTAATCCGGTTAGGTTTTCATCTAACACGGTTAGTTCATGATAGTGAGTAGAGAACAGTGTTTTGGCTTTGACTTCTCGGTGGATATATTCGATGATTGCTTGGGCTAATGCCATTCCATCATAAGTTGCCGTCCCACGTCCCAACTCATCGAATAAAATCAAACTGTTTGGGGTAGCGTGACGTAATGCTTGATTGGCTTCCATCATTTCTACCATAAAGGTACTTTGGCCTGCAATCAAGTCATCTGATGCGCCAATTCTGGTAAATATTTGGTCAAAAATCGGTAACTCAGCTGATTCAGCTGATACAAAACAACCAATTTGAGCCATTACTACAGTTAACGCAAGTTGACGCATATAGGTACTTTTACCTGACATATTTGGTCCAGTGATCAATAGAATGATGTCTTCTTTACTCATATGCACACTATTTGGAATATATTCTTGGTGGCCTAAAACCTTCTCCACAACGGGGTGCCGCCCTTCCACAATATGCAATTCTTTGCTATTGCTTTTTAAAGTTGGACGCACATATTGGTATCGTTCACTAACGGTAGCAAAGGCTTGTAACACATCAACGGCACTGATCGTTTTCGCTAATTTTTGCAGTCGTTCGATATTCGCTTTGACTTGTTCACGTACCTCTAGAAATAGTTGATATTCTAGATCAACTGATTTTTCTTCTGCTTCTAAGATCAGGGTTTCCATCTCTTTTAGTTCTGGTGTGATAAAGCGCTCTGCATTTGCTAAGGTTTGCTTACGTTCGTATTTGCCTTCTGCTAAGTTGGCTAAATTAGATTTTGTGACTTCGATATAATAACCAAATACACGGTTAAACCCAACTTTTAGGGTTTTGATGCCTGTTTCTTGGCGTTCTTTGGCTTCTAATTCAGCTAGCCACTGTTTGCCATGACGCATCGCATCGCGGTATTCATCTAATTTTTTATTGTAATTATCTTTAATGATATTTCCTTCAGTAATCGCAAGGGGTGCTTCTTCGTTGATTGCTTGACTGATCAGTTCAACAACATCCTCTGCTGGATTTAAATCAAGTAACAGATCATTCCATTCTCCTTGGTTGATGCCAACAATCAATTTACGAACCAATGGAACTTGTTCTAAGGATGTTCTTAGTTGGATCAAATCACGTCCATTAACATTTCCAAATGCGACACGGCCAGCTAAACGTTCTAAATCATATACTTTTGTCAGTGTAGACTGTAGATCGACACGCTCAAAGTAGGCATTTAATAATGATTGAACCATCGCTTGGCGTGTTTGGATTTGTTTTTCTTGGATCAAGGGACGATCCAGCCATTGTTTTAACAAACGTCCGCCCATTGCGGTTTTTGTTTCGTCCAACAACCATAATAATGTTCCTTTTTTCAAACCAGTCCGAATCGATTGTGTCAATTCCAAGTTGAATTTAGAATAGTGATCCATTTTTAAGAAATGGTCTGGTTGGTACTCGACAGCTTTTTGAATGTGTGATAATCCGCGTTTTTGCGTTACCGTTAAATAAGTCAATAATTTCCCGGTTACTTCGACTTCTAGCGGATGTGTCAGCTCGCTGGTTAAAAAGCTGAACTCGGCATTTTCTTCTGCTTGTTTTTGTTCAGAAAAAATAATATTCAAACGGTCTTTCAACGTTTGTTGTAATGTTTCTGCTAATGGACTACCTAGCACGATTTCTTTAGTTTGTAGTGCTGAGGCTTCATTGATCACAGCATCTTCATCGCTTAAGACCGCCGTTTTCAATTCTCCCGTACTTAAATCGACATAGGCTAAGCCAAAGACGCCATTTTCTTCTACGATAGCCGTTAAATAGTTGTTGTCTTTTGCATCTAAGCCTTTACTAGTCATAACCGTTCCTGGAGTGATCAGCTGTACAACTTCACGTTTGACCATACCTTTAGTTGTTTTAGGATCTTCTACTTGTTCACAAATCGCTACTTTATAGCCTTTTTCTATCAAGGTATCAATATAGCCTTGAGCGGCATGGTGGGGAATACCACACATTGGGATCGGATCATCCGCATTGCGATTACGGCTCGTCAAGGTCAATTCTAACAACTGTGAGGCATTGATCGCATCTTCGTAAAACATTTCATAAAAGTCGCCTAATCGGTAAAATAGAAAAGCGTCCTGATATTGTTCTTTGATTGCTAAATATTGTTCCATCATTGGTGTGTTCTTCGTTTTTTGAGGCATTATTACCCTTCCTTTTCTAGCTCTTCATTGATTCTATACTGGATCATGTCTGTGACATGTTGTAAAAGGTCGTTTGCTTCCATCAGTTGTTCTCGATAAGCGACAACTAAGGGATGTTCATCGAATTCTTTCGTTAGTGCGTCTGCTCGCTGGATTGCAGCTTTCTCCGCTTCTGGTTTATCATAATGTGCAAATTGAACAGCATCTTTTTGTGCAGCTTTGATTTGTTCAACTAAATCTGTCAGTTTCTCATTTTTTTGAACTTTAGCTTCTAATTCTTTATAACGCTGAATCAATTCGTCCTCACCAAGTAAGGCTAATAATTTGGTTAATTCTTCGTTGATTTTTTTATCTGTAATGGATGGCTCCATGTTTTCACACCTTTATTTTAGGGTAGATTTTGTTGGAAAATGAGTCTACTTATTTTAACATAATTCCAGCAAAATCAACAGTTTACGTAAAATAAAACAGCAGGCCTTCTTTTATAATATACGTAAAAAAACGGAAACTGCAGAAAAAAAGAGGCAACCATTTTTTTAGGTTACCTCTTTTTTCTAAAGAATAGCTCTATTCTTCATTTTTCTTTAATTCGGCTACTTGTTTTTCTAGTGCTTTGATTTTTTGTTGTCTTTTTCTATATAGATATACTGCAAGAAGTAACATCAGGACAATCAAGAACAGAACGAGATATAGAAAAATTTATGTCTTATGTCTAGATTATCAAGAGCTAAACAAAAAAACAGAAGTATCGAACTCTTATCGCCAGAGTTCGATACTTCTGTCTTTTTAAATAAATCTATTCTTCAAATGGTCGATCTTCACTGATCTGGATCGGTTCTATTTTTTTAGCTTGACCTGTTTGATCATCGATATCAATGACACAAGCAGATAGTAAACTTCTTCCTTCTTCAACAACTTCAAAACGTTTTGGTAAGGCTGTGATAAATTTTTCTATGATCGGTTCCCGCTTCATACCTAATATGCCATCATATGGTCCAGTCATACCAACATCACTTAAAAAGGCCGTTCCTGCTGGCAAAATTCGTGCATCATTGGTCTGAACATGTGTATGAGTCCCTACAACAGCACTGACTTTACCATCTAAAAACCAACCCATTGCTTGTTTCTCACTAGTGGTTTCGCCATGAAAATCAACAAAAATCAACGGCGTCCGCTTACGAGCTTCAGCGATCAATTCTTCTGCTTTACGAAAAGGATCGTCGATATCGGCCATAAAAACACGAGCCTGCATATTGATTACAACCAACTCAAGCTGGTTGACCTTCACAAACACCATTCCTTGTCCCGGTGTCCCTTGCGGAAAATTAGCTGGTCGGATCATTTTTTTCGCATCATCGATAAACTCAAAGATATCTTTATTATCCCAAGTGTGATTACCTAGTGTGACAACATCCGCACCATCTTGTAAAAACTTCTTGTAGATCTTCCCAGTGATCCCTCTACCTGCTGCTGCATTCTCGCCATTAAGAATCGTTACTTGGGGACGATATTTTTTCTTTAGTTTTGGTAAATAGGTGGTGATTGTATCGCGACCTAGTGATCCTACTACATCTCCTATAAATAATATACGCAAAAATCTTCCTCTTCTCTTTTGATTTCTGTTTTTATTATAGAGGTTTTTGGGGTGGAAGGGAAGAGGTGGAGATATGCTGAGGGTTTACCTGTAACTGGAAGTAAAAAAAATTGATCATTTAATTATATTTTACAAAAATAACTGGAAAATCTTTTTTATCGATGTGTTCGTCCATGCCAGCTAAAACTAGTTTGACATCGGTACTAATTTGATCTGCTAAATCAATATTACCTATATCTTTTAGTAAATGGATATACTCTTGAATTCTCTGTATATATTGATAATCTCCGATAGTTACATAATCTAATAAATTTTCTAAATACTTTAAATGTGTTTGATAATGAAAATCTTTTCGCTCTTTATCATTTTTCTTAGCTAAATAAATATATTTTCTTGCAAGATAATACTCTTTTTCGTAAATCCTAGATGTTATTGCATTCAAAAGAATATAATAAAAAGAATCGTTAACCTTTATAGTTTGTTGTACTTCAGTAAGAAAAATTTTTTTGTATAAGTACATCTGCTTTTTCTTTTTCAAGGAATTTCATCGCATTTCTAATAATTATGTAGTCATAGTGCTGATAATCCTTTTTACCACTCATCAAAGAGTAGATAGTTTCTAATTCCTCTAACTTTACTTCGTCAATCTCATCCCATAATTGAGAAAAATAACATTGTATAGCAAAATAATTGGATAGTTCTCTTAAATTCTTGTTTTTGTTTGAAAGTTCTTTAAAATAATTAACTAACTCCTGTTTGGCAATTTCATCTTGCAAGTTTTGAACACAATACGAGTACAGAGTTTTAAACTCTTGTTGCTCTATATCTAACGGAGCCATAGCAAAAACTTCTTCTGGTAAAAGTGATAATACATTAATTATTTTTTTCAAGTCTGTTATTTTGATTCCTGTTTTCCATTTTCAATTCTAGAATAAACAGAAGGATCAAAATTAGTTGAAATTTCTTTCTGCGTGAAATCCATTTGTTTTCTAAATAACTTCAAAACTTCATGTATTTCCATTATTTCAAAGGTTATTTCAGCATAAAATATTTATTTCAAGACAAAGACAGCATTATTCCATGCTTTTTTAACAATTAGTTCAATAATAAGTTTATAAAGGCTTTAATATCTGATATTATTATAAGTATCTAGTTGTTAGCTAATAGAAATTGAAGTGTAATTACTCAATACTATTTAACTTTTGATTCCTAGACAAAAAAACTCCTAGCAATCATAAAACTTGGGGAAGTTATTCATGCTAGAAGTCATTGATGAAAGGAATGCTTTCCATTCATCTGTAGCTCACCACTACGTATTAAATATAACACACAAAGATCGAATTAGTATATATTTTTTAGTTAAAATTGCTAATAAATGTTGCGTGCGTTATTTTTTTACTATCATAATCACAAAAGAAAGAGGCTATCATTTATGAAAAAACCGATCAAAAACAATTTGCAAGAAACCCGTAGCAACAGTAGTATGACCCAAGAAGAGCTTGCCGATAAGGTCGATGTTTCGATTCAAACGATTCAAAGTATTGAAAAAGGAAAATATAAACCTTCTGACTCGTTGGCACTTAACATTGCGCGCTCACTAGGTAAAGAGGTTACTGAAATTTTTTCTTAACTCACTAAGAGTTTAGACCTTCTACTGGTAACAGACAGACAATATTCAAAAAAGATCAGATTCCATCTTAGCTAGAATCTGATCTACCTTCACTTTTATTTTTTACGCTCTATAGTTACAACCTTTTTCCATTTCCCCTAATAACTCCCTGATACCAATAAAAACTATCTTTTTTATACCTAGTCAATTCTCTGACATCGGTATCCGTTCGATCTACATAAACAAACCCATACCGCTTTCTAAAGCCACTAGTTGTACTGATCAAATCAATAAATCACCATGGGCAAAAACCAAAAACCTCTACACCATCCTGAACAATGGCTAAATGAACCTGTTCAAGATGCTTCTTTAAATAATCAATGCGATAGTCGTCATGAATTTGGTGTTTCTCGGTTAATATATCGATTGCTCCTAAGCCATTTTCTGTGATGATCAACGCCATTTCATAACGCTGATAAATCCGATTTAATGTAATCCGCAACCCTTCTGGATCGATTTCCCAATCCCAGTCATTTCTTTCTAAATATGGATTACTACAACCTTTATAGATTCCTTCAATCACTTCTTTTTCAGTCGAACCTACTTCACCCGCTTTATTGATCACTAATTCTTTAGCACGGTCTTGTTCAGTCACGTGCTCCACCGTTTTACTATCATAATAATTGAGCCCGATAAAATCACATTTCCCTGCTTTGATCTGGTCCAAATCGTGGTGATGATTGCGATGAATCAGTCGGAGCGAAAGGAATTTCGGAAAATTTTTAACTTGATTATTGAATCGTTGGATAATAAGGAAACGATCGATGCGCTGTTACAAGCCGATTCTTATGAGGAATTTGTGAGTTGCTTGGTGGATTCGTTTCGATTTTAACCATTAAAAACTTCCTGAAAAAACACTTAATCTGAGTGTTTTTTTCAGGAAGGCTTTTTTATTATAGATCTTCTGTACTATTTTCAGTATAGCCTTCGTAGTAATAACTAATATCGATCCCCTTCATATAGGCCTCTCGATCATCCACTGCAGCAGTCAACGCATTTTTGATCAAATAACGTATTTCCAAATCATTTACTGGACTACTTAACTCTCTAGCAAACATATATATAAGTAACCTAAGATTTGCTTACTAAATCTTAGGCTACTTCTTATTGATATTTACTTTCAACTAAGTGATTCAGGGCTCCTGAATAATCTCCCAAGTAACTTCCCCTGTATAGTCATCAGCTAATGTCCCTTTAGCTGGTACTTCCAGTTTAAAGCCTCGGTTTTCACTTCCCGCTGTATCTAAAATGAAATTGAAATCTTTCTTCCCTTTATCGTTAGCATCTTGTTTATTATTCACTAATTCTCCGCCAGATCCATTCAAAACAACATCCGTTGCACCATTTCGGTAAATCAAACGGGCATCTTTTAGCACTTTATTTTCTTGTGTCGTAAATTCTTTCGATAAGAAAGCATTTAAGCGAATATTGCCTCGCGTCTTGCCATTTTTTGTTGTAGCAGAGGTCGTAATTTGGCGACTATCTCTAAATCCTACTTCAAAATCATCTGTATTAGCATAAGAAAGCACTTGCTCAAAGGGTGTGACGAAGCCTGTTTCAAAGGTTAAAAGTTCAGGAACTTTTAACGAAATCAGTCCTTCATATTTATAATAGACTGTTTCACTATCATATGGAATCGTCAATGCTTCCTCTGATCCATCCATTTTTCCTTTATCAAAGGTCAAAAAGCGATAATTTAGGTTTTCTAGCGCTAACGCATCAAGTTGATCTGTGATTGCTTTTTGCTCTTTTAAATTAACGATAGTACCGTTACCGCCTTTGATCGTTATCGGATCGATCGTTTCTATATCCGTTCCATCTTGATAGGTAAAATGAACGTTGATTTTCCCTTCTTTAACGTAGGGAATCGTCAGTTTGTTTTCACCGGTTGGCGTCAAAGTGATTTCCTTACCTGGATCTTTATACTCCTGATTGGACACATAGCCCTCTGGCGGACTGATTTCTTTCAAGGTATAGTTTGTAACGACATATTCTTTTAGAAGAATCTGACCGTTTGCATTTGATGTTAGCGTATCTTTTACCTTTCCATCTTTATCGATGATCTCGTATGTTGCACCAGCTAACGGTTTATTGGTCACAGAATCGATCATAGTGATCGTCATATCTTTTAAGATCAGATTTCCACCGCCACCTGCGCCAGAGTTATCGATATCAAATTTCCCCGACCAATTATTGTTTAAATAACTTTGTGTTGTGGTAGAGCCGCGATAGTCAATAAACGGATGACTTGAATTTCCTCCTGTGTAACTTTTCGAGCCACTTGTGGTGAAATTAAAATTCAATTTTACGATCAAGCCATTTTTCAACTGATCATCATTGATAGTGACAGCCCACGCTGAATAACCACCACCACTCACTGAAATAGTTGAGGCTGGTAAAGGATTACCTTCTCCATCCGTAACTTCTCTTAAGCTGGAAAGTTCTTTCGAATCGTTTGACGGGACAATATTGGCAAGGTCGATTTTTGTCCCTTTAATCAATGCAAAACCGTTGTTTTTATTGACCACCAAGGTTCCTTCAGCAATATTAGCATACGTCTCACTTGTTTTTAGTGTAAAACTTTTTGCTAAATTGTTATTAAAATAAAATCTGGTAGACGTTGTATCGACTGGGTCAAAGCTATCATTTGTTTGACTGATTTTTGCATAATCACCCGCAGCATTATAATAATTATTTTTGCCTAAAGTGAAACTAACGATGATTGCTTGCGTTAATTTTTTGTTTTTCACGCGAATTTGATTCTCTTCGATACTTATTTCAGGATATTCCTCACTGTCAGAAGTGATTTCTTCATCTGGCAGTAGATTGGTATAATCTGTTGTAGAAAATTTTTTGACCTTGTTTACTGTAAACTTTTTATCTAAAACCGAAACATCCATACTTTTATAATTGATAACGACCTCATTATTCGTAAGATCAGCTCCTGATGGATTTATCAGTAATTTCACTTGGTTCACAGGTTGTTCTTTAACTTTTTCAGCCAGACTATACATGCCATTTTTTCCTAGTACAAATGGTGAATTCGTAAAAAGATAACTCGGGATATAAGCATATCCAACTGTTGGAAATTCTTTTTCTGTTGACGAAGCAAAAATGAACTTCGGTGTGATTGTATTTGTCGCTCGGGAATCTTTTGGATTGATTGTTTTAAGATCAACCCCGGTTTCATACGTTACTGTGAGCTTTTCTTTGACTTCTTTTAAAAACTTGATTTCAAAATGGTCTGACGAATCGACCAATTCATAATCGGTTCCTTCAACTAACTCTTTTTTTACACCATTTTTTCCAAATTCCACAGAGCTGATTTTCAAATTTTTCAAGGTCCCTGCTTTTACACCATCACCAAATGTATCTGTTATTTTCGTGATTTTTTGATAAAGAGAATTGATCGTTGCCGTCCAAGCGATGCTATTTTTTTCCGTGTTGAATGTCCCGCTTTTCATGTTGGCAGCTTGACCTTTAAAGGCTGTCGTCCCGTTTGTTTCGTATCCATTTCCAGAAAGAATATATTTACTATTATACGATGGTGTAACCGTCTCATCTATTCCAGTATAGATATCTAAGCCTAACGTACCTGTCGTATCTTCACCTAAGTAAGTTAGTGTTACCTCACCAAATACATCACTCGTGATTTTCCAGTTACTGATTGCTTTTTTAGTCCCTTCGACAATGGAGCCATTGGCATTGAATGTGACGTTATATTCTTGAGCTAATTTTGTATCGACCGCCACCAATGCTGGATCCTTATCATTTGTCAGAATGAATGTATCCCCTTTTTTTAGTTGCTGATTAGTTCCATTGATGTAGATCGGTGTTTTAACGAGTCTTTCATTTTCTTTGACATTGGTATCTGCAACAATTGTCCCTAACCCCAAATAACCTAATTCCACTACAAAGAAGTTAACTGAAAACCGGCTGTAACTGATAAAATTATCAGTAGTTGTTCCTGGATAAACAATAAATGTCATCCAAGATGCTAC
The DNA here is from genome assembly GCA_018231265.1 of Noctuana haematospila. Lineage (NCBI taxonomy): Eukaryota > Metazoa > Arthropoda > Insecta > Lepidoptera > Hesperiidae > Noctuana > Noctuana haematospila. The sequence goes on along the minus strand of DWQL01000040.1, from coordinate 13,032 downwards.
TGTCCCTCTTTTCCCGTTAGAAATAGGATTAAAACCAGTGTAATCAAAATTCATTTCCCCCTCTGAAACTTCTAATGCTTCATGGAATTTCTCTTTAAACTTAATTTGGCTCAACTCATTTGTTTTTTCAATCACATCAAAATCTTCATTGACCTTTAATTCTTTTTTTTCACCTATGCGCGTTCCATCAATCATTGTTTCATACGTATAGAATTTAAATGATGAAAGGTCTTGTGTTGCATTAACATAACCGTCGCTCCAACCACTTGGCATTAATTTTTTTGAGAAACTGACTTGAAGATTATTTTTTGATAAATCTACACGGGCGTAGTTGACGTCCATTGCACCATAAGCACCGCCACTTGTAGGCATCAATGTTGTTTCATTCTTCTCTTTGTCAAAAGTCTTTCCATAAAGATATTGTGTGCTGGTTTTCTCATATAGATGAAAGATATAATTTGTTGGCGTTTGTGTTTCAAAAGGCATGGTTTGTTTGGAATTTAGTTTGCTATCAAATTTGATACGTGTGACTAAATCCAATTTATATTCTGCCGATTGAACATCCTTTATCATCGTTAAGGCCAATTTTCTTGTTGCTGGATCAATGCGATAAGTCGCTGTATCACTCAAGCCACCTTCAATAACCTGCGTGTAGGTGAAGCCTTCTGGTAATGTTGTTTCAAACGTATCGCCTGTTTTATAATTTTTATTCGTGAATTTGAACGTCATTGTGGCTTTGACTTCCGAATCATTTTTGAGGTAATCTTCTTGCTCTAATACTCGACTTTTTTCACTTGGAACGATGATTTTCACTTCTTGAAAAATATTATCTGTGATTGCTCTGGTTGGTTGTACTTCTTGCGCTTGGAGCTTATTTTTAGAACTTAAAGAAGTGGCGATAAATATACCTATCACTAAACTAACCCCTAAAATAAGCACAGAGAGAATATACTTTTTTCTTTTCATAAGCCGTGAAATAGAACACTATTTCAACTGTTCACTCCTCTCGTTTCGTCCGATGTTCAACAACACTCTATGTTTTGTTTTCACTTTTGTACGTAAATTCAATCCGTTCAGTAGAAAAGTAACTACTATTTAGGTACAACTTTTCTTTCTGCTTCGTCCAATGAATATTTTCTAACGTCATATGTACGACTTTATTCAAATTAGAACCTGGCTGAATTTGTTTGATTCCTTTTTTTGTGTACTGCAAGGTAAGCTCTTTTTCAGTTTGATCAGAAACTGTGTATAGATCGGACTTTTTTTCCAATGTATTGATTTCCTCTTTAGAAAAGTTCACTTTCGCTATTTTAGCGAATAATTGTACTTGTTTCCCATCATATTTATTGACCCCTGCGGCCGTCCATTTTCCTGTAAACACAAGCGTAAACCCTTTTGTTTTTTTGTAATCCGCAATAGCTAATTCCCACATATTTCCTTGGCTTGTTAGCTGCATGGCTTGATCGGTCGATACCCAGTTGCCGCTGATTTTATTGGCAAATGGATAACAGATATACCCTGCAATACCACCGCCTATTAGAAGCATAAGTAGTAAGGTCAGAACAAGGTAGAAAGAAAAAGGCTTTTGCTTATCTTCGTATATGGTTTCCTGAACTTGGGGAAGATCGTTTATCGGTTGTTCGTTGTTTTCGTTTGTCATGTTCTTTTCCTTTTTTTTGCTTTTTTTGACGTGCTCGTCTTGCTTGTTCTTTTCGTTTTTTCTTCTTTTTGGATAAAATGACCAATAGAATAATAAGAACAATAACAAGTAAAATGAAGATTCCCCCGCCAATCAAGATATAGAGCAAATAGTCCTTCTCAAGATCCACTGCTTGTTCATTCAGCTCATTTGCTTCTTTTGCACTGATGACAAATTCTTGATCGAATTGCCATTCTTGTCCTGTATCTTCTGACTTTGCTTTGACTTTGGCAACATAGGTACCTGCTGAAAAGGGTTGATTCTCCCAGTTAATCGGAACATTATAGTTAGTGTTTGGCGCTACTCGATAGCCTTTTACCTTTGTTTCATGCAAAGGCGCGTTGTCTCCTTTTTTACTGACAGCAGCATCATAGGAGACGTTATCGATAATCGTTGCTGTGGGATTTTGCAGATTTACTTTTACTGTATTGCGCCCTGCAACTTGGGAGGCAAAGACTTTTTTGAGTGCTAAATCGGATTTTGGCAGATTATCTGATTCTCTTAATTGGATGGCTACTGAATACGCAAAATTATTAGAAATGTTGAAGCCTTTTTTTGTTTCTTCGGTTTTCTTTTCTCCTGCATCGGCACTTGTCACACGAATTGCACCAAGAATTAGCCCTTCAAAAGGCTCACTTGGGATATCTAATGTTACTTTCGTAACGGTCGTGCCTTTTGCTGGAATGCTGACCATTTGTTCTGAGGTCGCAATACTTGATAAAGGATATTTTAAAGAAGAGTCTTTGTTGGTTTCATCTTCTGTATAGACAAATGAACCGCCATCTCCTGTATAGGCTGGGTTGATGTTGATGTTGACTGTAGCGTCTTTGTCCCCTTGGTTATAGAGTTGAAAAGAGAGTTCCTGTTTTTCTCCCGGGTTCACTTTTAAATCATAATAGCCTGCATCTTTTGTCACTTGATTGTCTGGTAAAATAGCTTTGACGGAAATGGGAATTTCTTCTCCATACGCTGGAGAAAATGGTATTAGGATCAGCAAAGCTAAACATAAAAAAACTCGTCTGCTCCAGCTCATCGATTGTTTTAGTAGAGTCATACATTTTTCCTTTCTAACAAAATTGGCAAAAAGTTCCTAAAAATGGAACTTTCCACCAATAAAAACTGGGTTTTACGGTCCGACCGTTAAAGTCCAATTTAATTTAGCCCCGTAAGCTTTGGCTTGTACACCATCGCTTTGTGGAACATTTAGTTTTACATCTGTATTTTTGTCTGTTAACGCTGGTGAATCTACTTTTCCGTAGTTTGACTCGTCGTAATCTTTTTGGAAGACAACTGAACTGATGGTTCCGTTCGTTGTTGTTTGATCAGTCTTTCCAGCTTTAGATGTTAGTACAGCGATACTGCCAGTTGTATCCACACCTTTGACAGGAACTTGAACAGTACCATCACTCGGGATTGTCAGTCCTGTCACAACATCGGCCACATTTCCAGTTTGAACATTATTGGTCAAGGTTTGGTTGGACAAATTGACTCTAGATGCTTTCAAAGCATGTCCTCCTGTTTCTTTAAACAGCGCTTCTTGTTCCACTGTCACAGCCCATGCCGTTCCTTGCACACCAGAAACATCGCCTACTTGTACAAAGTGAGGAATAGCATATTTTGTCGTATCGCCTGTTTTTTGATAATGTTCATAAATAGCATCATAATTTTTTGTGTCGACACTTGTTTCGTTACTACCAAAATCAAAGTCTGGGACATGCATCAATTGAATATTTTCAACGGTTACCCGTTCATTATTGCCATCAACGATATCGATTTTTTCATCTGTACCAGGTTTGATTGTATTGATATCACCAGATTGAGGTACAAATGACGCTTTTCCATCTGTTTTTACTGCTCCTGTTTCGGCAAAAGCTGGTGTTGCTAAGCTTAAAATCCCCGCGGTTACTAAGCTTAATCCTAAAATTCTTTTTATAGTTGTTTTCATTTTTTCGCTCCTTGTCTTTGTTGCTGATAAGATGTTTTTTTATTTAATGATTCGCTCTTTACGGTTCTACAGTCAATGTCCAAGTTAAATCAGCTGAATAAGCTTTCGCTTGTGATTGGTCACTTGCCGGTACATTTAATTTGACCCCTTCATAGCGAGATGCTGTAGGTGTTTTAGTCGCATCGTAGTCTTCTTCGATATAACTATTTCTAAAAACAGAAGAAGTATATGAGTTCAATGTGAAGCCAGGTGTTTTATTTTCCAACACTACTAATTCATCTTGCGTATCGCTTTTAACAGGAATCGTTGAATACGCGCCAAATTCATCTGTCTCACTTAGTGCAACACCTGCAACTTTGTCTGCTAAATCTGTGGCTGCATAGGCGGTACTTGTTAATGTATTTCCATAAATTCGAATACGAGAATTGTCTAATTGTTTCGGTGTGCTATCGTTTGTTTTGAATATGTCATCTTGTTGAACGCTCAATTTCCATTTTGTTTCACTATTCCCAGATAAATCCGCTACTTGAACAGAATGAGGCATGTAAAATGTTTCAGCACCTTGTCCTTTTGTTCTTTTTTCAGTTAACGCTTCGTATTCAGTTGTTTTCAACTCTGTTTTATTTGAACCAAATGAAATGTCTGGTAAATGTGTTACATAAACATTATTTGCTTCTGGTAGTGGTTTTGGTTTCGTTGGATCTGTAGGATCTGGGTCTGGATCTAATGGATTAGGATCTTTTGGTCCTTCTTCTGGTTTCGATGGATCAGGACGATCACCAGCAGTAAATTCTGTTTCAGCTTTTGTTTTGGCTGTTGCACTTGCATCTTCTGCATAAACTCCTGTAGAGCTGTAACTTAATACCAATCCACTCAACAATAAACTTGCAACTAATTTCTTTTTCATTCTTGTTCCTTCTTTCGTGTGTTTTTATTTTTTAAGTAAAACCATAGATAAATGAAAATCAACAGACAAATCCCGATAATAAGTAAGTACAGGCTCAACGCTTCCCCTGTATGAGGAAGTATTCCTTTTTTATTTCCAGAAAAAATAGTATCAATAATCGGTTTTTTCGGATGGTCACCTTGAATAAAAGTAATACCTGATTGCGTTTTTCCAGAGGCTTCTGCAGATGTTCCATAAAATGGGACAAATAAGAGCAGTAAACAAATACTAGATTGAATTAGTTTTTTCATAATTGCCTCCCCTCTGCCTTAAATAACGATATTCTTTTCTACTAAGTGATGATTTTGTTTGTCGGAGGATTTGCCTTGGCTATTGACTCGTCAGATTCTATCGCTCACCCCCTCTCCAGGTTTACTTCATTCGGATAAAGTTAGCATGTAGCCTCTTGAGCGGATTGTTTTGATCAATTCTTTTTTCCCATCACTTGTTTGAGCTATTTTTGCTCGGATTTTACAAACAATATTCGCCACTCTGCTTTGCCCACTTTCACTCAATAAATCTATTCCCTTACCCAAAAATGATTCTGCAAGCATTTCATAGGTGCAAACCTCTTCCTTATGTTCATAAAGAAGAGCAAACAGATAATATTCTGATTTTGTCAGTGAAATAGTTAAATGATCAACATTAAGGCTTAGCTTTAAGGGGTCTAATAGCACCATTGGCTCTTTTTTCATTTTCATGTGTTGCGCCGATTCCATTGTATTTAAGCTGTTGCTAATAGCTAAATCTATTTCTTCAATGGTGTAATCTTCAAAAATTCCACAAACACCTAATTGTAAATAAATCTTTTTTTCCTCTACTCGTTTTTCAGTAGTACTTATCCAGATTGGAATCGGTCGACGCATTTTACTTTTGATAACCCATTCACAAACCTCTACAACACTGAATGTCTGATTTTTACAGATAAGCAATGCATCTATATCTTGTAAGTCCTTCTCATCGACTACTTTTTTATTTTCTACTAAACATCCAGAGGCTTTATAGGAAATAAATGTTTCACTACTCTTCTTTTCTGTGTTTAGTATCCCAACCCTCATAACATTCCTCTCCCATTCAATTAAAAAATCTCAAAAACAAATCATAATTATTTTTATTTTGCTTATTTAATATTCGTCTAGATACAAATAAAATACAATCACGCCAAAGGAACTATTTTCCCGTTTTTTTGCAAATGTCCGCATTTTTTCCGAACTCACGAAAAAATAAAGAAATTCTTTTTATTATTTTATAGATGTTATTAGTGAAAAAGTGTACTATATTAGTTGATTTCTTTTTCTTATATAAAATATTTTTGATATCAAAAAGTTATCCAGAAAGAATAATCGATAAAAATAAGTGGTTTTTTACCAAAAATAAACTTCATAAAAAGATTGATTCTTTCACTTTATAACTATATTTATTGAGGAGTATTACTATTGAACAACGCAAAAAAAATTTTTCTGCCTTCGATGATCTGTTTGGGAATTTATACTTTAGCAAATTTGCCCATCGAAGCGACAGCAATCAACCAAGATGAACCAATGGCAATGGAACACACACCTTCTTCTGAATCAGCTACGTACAATTCTTCTCTACACTCATCCAGTCCAGACCTTCCTTTTACAAGAGCTACATCAGAAATAGTATCTGTTCCTGACAAGGTTCTAAGAGAAACTATTTTAATAAAATTAGGAAAATCAACAGATGATGTACTTACTAAGCAAGATATGGAGAGCCTGACTTCTTTAACGATAACGAATGCTACATCTATACAAATCAACAGTTTGGCTGGTCTAGAATTTGCAACAAACTTAGGTGCTATCTCTAGACAATAACAATGTAGGGGACTTTACCCCTTTGGAACAATTGACATCGCTCGTTTTTGTCAGTTTAAGTGGTAACTTTTTAACCTCTAGTACTTTTCCTGATCTAAGCAAAAGTACTGGGATTACTCATATTTCAGTAACTTCCAGACAACTAGATAATGAGGTATTATCAAAATTCACTACATTGATGAATCTTGAGCGACTCTATTTAGATAAAAATATGTTTATTACGACACTTGAGCCCTTGAAACATTTGCCAAAATTACGTTCAATTTCCGTTCAATTTTGCGGTATTACAGATTTTACTGTAATCAATGATTTTCCAGCGCTGAATGACCTAGCAGCCTTTGGGCAAAATACTGGCCGAACAAGCCTTCCAGTCACGATGTCTCGGAGCACCTTAGGCTATGATGCCACACAACAAACCGTTTTTATTCCATTTGTTGAAATGCCTAATCGAATCACAAATTTTGACGGTTATGTACCGCCATTTACAACATCAACTTCTGCTAGTAACACTGTACTTGAATTCAATGATGCACAATTGCCGGAAGATCGCTTACAAATCACAGATCTTGGAATTACTGTCTCAGCTGTTACAGAAGAGGATTTTCATAATCTCGCTAGTATTACATATAATGCTCGGATAAATAATCCTGTAGGAAACTATGAGACCCCACCTAATTTTAGTTTCTACGCCATTTCTGCTGGAACGTACTTCCAACAATTTAATGTGATTGACGAACCTGAAGATGGAGCACCAGTGACCGTTAAATACCAGGATGAAGCGGGTCAGCCTATTAGTGAATCTACTGTCTTAGAAGGAAAAATCGATGCCTCATTCACAGCTGTACCTAAAGACATCAATACTTGGGTATTGAAATCAACAGCTGGGAATACAGAGGGCACCTTCACACAAAATCCTCAGGAAATTATTTTTACCTATGAAAGAGCACTTGGCGAACCTGTAATGGTCTACTATACTGATACACAAGGGAAGCCACTTGCTGAACCAGAAACATTGCAGGGACAGCTTGATACACCTTATACGTCTGTAAGCAAACAAATAACAGGCTGGCAACTAAAAGAACTTCCTAAAAATGCTAGTGGATCGTTTACGAATCAAGCCCAAACAGTCCATTACATGTATAAAAAGATAGAGAAACACTTAATTCCTTTGACCCATTCACATTCTGCATTCCCCACAGAATATTTTGGTTACGGAACTAACCCTATCATTAGCAGTATTACTCACATCGTTAAGAATCAAGTGGACGTTTCTGAGGTATTAAAAGAGGCTCTAGAGTTGCCAACGTGGTTTCCAAATACACTGGCAACCACTGAAAAAACGAGTGATTCCAAAGAAACGGTGCAACAACAAGCTAAGGAAAAACAAACAGATCATGATGGTAGAGGCTCTGTGACGATTAAGTTTGTTGATGAACAAGGCAATGAACTTACTGCGCCAAGTACTATTACAGGAAAAATCGGCGAATCTTACAGAATCACAGCCAAAAAAGTTAAAAAAATAAACTAAATACCGGTTTAGAAACAATTCTTTTAACGGTTTTGCTTCTAATCCAACAATGGGGAGAGAATAATGGAATATTTGCAATTTTTAGATGAAGAAGATCGCGATAAGTTACACTTACTTATGAACTTACAACTTTACAACGATCAATATTTAACTCAAAAAAGATTACTGGAGCTCACAGGGTTATCGAAGTTTTTATTGGAAAAATATATAAAAGAGTTAAATGAAGAGTGTCCAGAAATAACGATTTCTGAAGAAGTTTACGATGAACTGATTTATCAGCCTATCTCTAATGATATGATCCAAAAGATACAACATACTTTCGCCCAACGTTCACTAAAATTTCGTTTTTTTATTGAGGTGCTAGTAGAAGAGAAAACGATAAAAAAATTTCAAGAAGAACAACATATTGCCAAAACGACGCTTTACCAAATTCGCAGCAAAGTGTTAACTCAGCTAAAAAAAGAGCGGATCGTGATTCAAAAAAATAAACTGACTGGAAACGAGATGAAAGTACGTTCCATTATTTTTGACCTTGTTTCTTATTTCTATTTTGGAGAAGACTATCCATTTTCCAAGGATAGCAATCAAGAAGTACAACAGCTTCTACAGTTATTGACTACACATTTTGGTTTAGACTCAACTTTTTTTCAGAAAAAAAAGTTAGCCTTATTTATCCACATCGTCTACATTAGAATAAAAAAACATCATGAGGTAAAAGAAAATCTGTGTTCTATCAATAAAAAGACAAATCACGCACTTGAACAACAGATGATCTTGATTGAGCAAGCACTCCGTCCAACAAAAGACACAGTTCCTGAATCGTTCAATGAAAGTAACTACTTATTAGCCTTTCTATTTGTTTCTGAAATGTTCACACCTGAACTGACATTCAATCAAGAGTTATTTACACAAAACCAAGAGGCTGCGCAAGAACTAGTGGAGCGTATAGCCACTCAATTTCAAATTACAGATTTACAAAAAACGCAGCTATACGATTCTTTTTTGAAAAAACTGTTAAGTCTATCTATTTTCAAACAAAGTTATACTACATTTGTCGAAACTGCAGCGTATAGCTACTTTGCTGAGGTTTATTATCCCTTACATACATTGATCTTACGGTTTATTCGAAAAACTCACTTTCTGATAGCTCTAGAACTGTCCAAAAATGATCAAGCAAAACTTTACTATGACATAATGTTTTCCGTATTATCTATTTTAGAACCTTCACAATTAGGAACACCGATCAATATTTATATCGATTTTTCACATGGAATAGCCTATACAGAGTATATTTGTCAAAGCTTGCGGCGCTTTCGTGATTTAAATGTTAGTATTCAGAAAAAATTTAACAATGATACCCATATCTTTTTATCTGATTACCATCTAAAAGAAACAAGTTGTCAGCAAATCATTTGGAAACAACCGCCAACTCCGTCTGATTGGGCCAAATTTGCTGATTTAGTGATTGAACTAAGGGAGAACGAAAATGAAAAAAATAATATCTTTTAATCTGTGTTTGTTGACAGTTTTTCTAGCTTTTTTACTAATTGCTCAACCAACAATGATTATTTTTTATGCCAAAGAAGAGGAACACCACTACTGGGAATTAGTGAGCCACCCAGCTTTACAAGAAGGAACTTTTACAAATGAGCCACAAGAAGTTGTTTTTGTTTATCGGAAGAAGACAGTCTCAATTCCCTCGCGGATGACCACTATAGAATACCCTGCTGTAGTGGTTCCTCCTGGACAGAGAGCAGCTACGCAATACGGAACATTATTAGGGAATCTTTCAGGAATCTTTCTTTTTGGTTCTACTCGACTGTAATTATGAAGTGAGTTCCTACTCAACAAAAAATAAGGATAAGGTTGTGGCGAAAACTGTTTCTCTAACTTGGCCGATTTTTCCATTTGAACTGCCAGATGGTCTGAGGGTACCACTCTGCAAAATATTTTTCGTATTTCTGGTTACTTCTTTTGAAAAAGAGAAGTTATTTTTTTCAACCGTATGGGAAGCACTAATTGGTTGGTGAAATTAATACTGTATTAGGAAGAAACTTCCATGCGTGAATAATAAAAAAGTATTGATCAAAACAAGTTCCGAGCTGTTGAATACAATATACAGAAAAAACTAAATAGTGGCCTGTAACTTGGTTGAAGAGGAGCATTTAACAGAAAGAATATTTAAAATATAAAAGTATGAAGTATATGTTTTTCAAGACCACCTTCAAGTATATTACATACAAAAGATAACAAATCTTTAGGCATGCTAAAATGACCCGTTTATCGAACGATAGACGGGCTATTTGATGTAATAGAGATCCTATGATCCAGCGCATTAACTAACTATTTATCAATAAACTACCTTCATAAATTTTCTACTTTTAATTTAGCCTGTCGTTTATAGAAAACTTTGAAACAGAATCCTATCTTTCTCCAGTAAAGATAGGGACTCCGCATTTTTCATAATTATAAGCTACAACAGGAGAAAGTTGATCATCCGTTATAACTGCACTAACTTGATGCAAAGGGCAGACGCTTAACAACGAGGTGCTATCAAATTTGGTCGAGTCTCCTACTCCATATATTGTCGAACTATTTTTAATCATTTGTTTTTTTAAAGAAGCTTCTCCAAAACCATAGTCTGTAAAACCGTTGCTTAAAGAAATTCCACTAAAACTCATGAAAAAGACATCTATATGAAACTGTTTTAAATAGTCAGCACTGAACTCTCCTACAAAACAAAGTTCATCATTCTTTATTAATCCACCGGGCATGACAATTTGAAAACGACTTCTTTTAGAAAGTTCCACCGCAATGATTACAGAGTTTGTAACTACGGTCAGATTTTTAAAATGATGGGTAAGCTCTGCCGCGATTTGCGTATTGGTCGTACTGACATCCAAACCAATAATTTGGTTTTCCGACACAAATTCAATTGCTTTTTTAGCAATTTTCCGTTTTTCCACGCGGTTCAAATTTTGACGATGCAAATAATCTGTTTCGTTGACAAACTTTTGATTATAATAAGCCCCACCATATATTTTTTTAGCTATTCCACTTTCTTCCAACAATTCTAAATCTTTTCTTGCTGTTTCACTTGAAACATTAAAAGCCTTTGCAATATAACTATTCTTGATTGTTTTATTTTTTTTTAGATACTCTACAATTGCTTCTTGCCTTTTATTCATCGTCTCGCCTCCTTTTTTCATTATACTTATTTCACATTAACAAACTTGGGATTTGGCAAAATATTAACTTTGAATTAACAAACTTAACTTTAAACATACAAAGACCTTACAAACAATCCTTATAATCGAATTTAAGAAAGGGGTTTGTGATTCTATTGGCTAAAATTGAATTAAAGAATATTAGTAAAACGTATGATAATAGAGATGAAACAACCATTGAAAACTTTAATCTGTCAATTGACGAAAAAGAATTTATTGTGTTAGTGGGGCCTTCGGGTTGTGGCAAATCTACCACTTTGCGAATGATTGCTGGCTTGGAGGAAATTACATCTGGCGAGTTATGGATGAACGGAGAAAAAGTGAATACTGTAGCATCAAAAGATCGAAATATCTCGATGGTTTTTCAAAACTATGCTTTATTTCCGCACTTATCGGTTGCAGAAAATATTTCGTTTGGCTTAAAAGTAAGAAAATTTAAAAAACAAGAAATAGAAAAATTGGTAAAAGAAACTGCCACAGTTGTTGGTTTAGAAGAGCTCTTAAAGAAGAAACCAAAGGAATTATCTGGAGGACAAAAGCAACGTGTTGCCTTAGCTAGGGCTATAGTAAAACAAACCGATATTTTTCTGATGGATGAACCGTTATCCAATTTAGATGCAAAACTTCGAACACAAATGCGAGAAGAAATCATTCAATTACATCGAAAATTACAAACGACTACAATCTATGTCACCCATGATCAGGTTGAAGCTATGACAATGGCTACAAGAATTGTCATTTTAAAAGATGGAGATATTCAACAAGTAGGGACACCTTATGAAGTGTTTCGATTTCCTCAGAGTAAGTTTGTCGCGGGTTTTATAGGGACACCTGCAATGAATTTTTTACCTGTTTCTTATCAAAATAAGATGCTCTATTTAAAAGGAGTTTCATTATTAGCTGAAGAATTAATACTACCATTTGAAAAAACGGAATGGACTTTGGGGATTCGACCAGAGGATATTCATGTGAATAATGAACAAGGCTTGCCTGCTACGATTGAGTATATGGAATTGCTAGGTTCTGAATTGCTACTTCATTTGCATCATGAGTCTTATTCCTTTTTAGCTAAAGTCCATCATTCTCATTCCTATCAAGAAGGACAACAAGTATACTTACAGTTTCCAGAGGAAAATTTCTATTTATTTGATAAAGAAAGTGATAAGACATGGTACTCCAAGGGGGCTTTTCTTCATGAGGAAAAATAACTATTTACTTGCTTTCTTTTATGTTGGGCTCCCTATATTGCCTTTGCTCATTTTCTGGTTCATTCCTTTAGTTGTATCTGTCTGGTTGAGTACTACAGACTGGGACTATATAAATCCTGTCATCCAGTCTGTTGGCGTAGAAAACTATACGACAATTTTAGGTTCATCTGAGTTTAGAGCTGCTTTTGGAAATACTATCTTTTTCACATTATGGACCGTCATTCCAACTTTAATTCTTGGCTTTTTCACAGCTCTACTCATTCACTCGATTTCTAAAGGGAAAACTTTGTTTAAAACTCTTTTGTTTTCTCCTTGGGTAACCCCTACTGTTGCGATTTCAATCGTATGGTCTTGGATTTTCGAGCCTAAAGTTGGCGTAATCAACCAAATTCTGGGGGTTCTTCATTTGCCTCAACCCTCTTGGTTACAAAGTTCCAACTTTGCTATGTGGGCGATCATAATTGTTACCATTTGGAAAGGGATTGGCTGGTGCATGATTTTTTATTGCGATGCTCTTCAAAAAATTCCATCTGAAATTGAGGAAGTGTGCGAAATTGAGGGAGTTTCTTATTGGAAAAAAATGAAGAGGGTTTATTTTCCCTATGTTTCTCCCACTACCTTATTTTTAATTGTAACTTCCATTA
>DWQL01000039.1:0-27242 GCA_018231265.1 Noctuana haematospila | reverse complement strand
GTCCCTGTCACGCTACCGATGCCACCAAAAACCACGATGATCAAAATGTCGATTGACTTCATGAAACCAAAATCTTTTGGTGCAATCGTTTGAACATAACTTGAATAAATAGCACCTGCCACACTAGCTGTAACCGCACCAATAATAAACGCAACTACTTTATATTTAGTCGTATTAACGCCCATTGATTCAGCAGCAATCTCATCTTCTCTGATTGCCATTGTTGCGCGTCCTGGTCCACTGTGAATAAAATTAACAATGATCAAGGTCACAATAACCACAAATCCAAAGACCATCGACCAGTTGACCATTGGGGGAATACCAAAGATTCCAGCCGGGCCATTCGTGATATCTTTCATGTTGATAATAATGATTCGAATAATCTCAGAAATTCCTAAAGTTGCAATCGCTAAGTAATCGCCTTTTAATCTCAATGTTGGAATCCCAACTAATAATGCCACGATCCCAGATAAAAAGATTCCTAGTAAAATCCCACTAAAAAAACCACCCATTGTAGGATATTTAACGGACATGATCGCTGCACTATAAGCCCCGATTGCCATAAACCCAGCATGCCCTAAAGAAAACTGACCTGAAAAACCAATGATCAAATTCAATCCTAACGCTAACATAATATTGATTCCGATCGTAATCAAGGTATATTCAGTGAAGGGTGTAATAACCCCTGTAACATATAATACATAGATAAAAGCATAAGCTAATGCGGCAAGTAAAAGCCAAACGAAGTTATATTTTAAATTCTTTTTCATACTTACCACCTACACTTTCTCTTTGATGTTCTTGCCGAGAATACCAGCAGGACGAATCAATAAAATAATAATCAACAATGCGTATACGACTGCATCTTTATAATCTGAAAAACCAAGTGCTATCGTGATCGTTTCCAACAAACCGATCACAAAGCCGCCCAAAGCTGCACCAGGTATGATCCCGATTCCACCCAAAACTGCGGCAACGAAAGATTTAAGTCCTGGAACAACACCCATCATAGGATCGATAGAGTTATAATACAAGCCTATCAGCATACCTGCTGCTGCAGCTAACGCTGAACCTAAAGCAAACGTAAATGAAATAGTCCGATTAACATTGATCCCCATCAATTGCGCAGCATCTGCATCAACCGAAACAGCTCGCATTGCTTTACCCATCTTGGTCTTTTTCACAATCAATTGCAACGCAATCATCAGGACTATGGATATGACTAAAATAAGAACTTGAATATTTGAAATTTGAATAAAACCTAGTTGATAATTTTTAAATTCAATTGCTTGCGGAAATGATTTTTTCTCAGGTCCTAACCAGTAAATCATCCCGTTTTGTAGTAAAAATGAAACCCCAATCGCTGTAATCAAAGCTGCAATTCGTGTTGATTTTCTTAGCGGTCTATACGCTAAAAATTCGATTACAACACCGATTACCGCAGCTCCTGCCATCGATAAAATTAAGGCTGGGAAGAACCCTAAACTTAATTTATTAATAAAGAAATACCCCATAAAACCACCTAACATATAGATTTCTCCATGGGCAAAGTTGATCAATTTGATGATCCCATATACCATTGTATACCCTAACGCCAATAGCGCATAAATACTACCTAGAAAAAGTCCATTGACTAGTTGTTGGATAACTACTTCCATGTTTATCACTTCCAATGTTTTAGAATAATTGCTATTTAATAAATGAAAAAAGAGGATGGACAAAACGCGGAACCTTGTCTCACCCTCTTTTAGTTTCGTCACGATAATGTTGTTAAGGATTTACAGCATCCGCAGATGTTTCTTTTCCTTCTGTCAAGCCTAGTACAACAGCAGATTTTTCAGGATTGTGATCTTTATCCATCGTCATTTTCCCTGTTACACCAACAAAGTCTTTTAATGAAGCTAAACCTGCTGTAATGTCTTTTGAATCTGCTGAATCTTTATCTTCCATTGCTTGTTTCAACATGTAAACTGAATCATAGCCTAAAGCGTTGAATGCAGATGGTTGTTTGTCATATTTTTTCTTGAATGCTTCTACAAATGGTGTTACTTTGTCTGTTGCAGGTGCTTTTTCTGAGAAATGACCTGTGTAATAAACTTCAGATACATTTTTCGCACCAGCGATTTCAACTAATTTTTCATCACCAAATCCATCAGCTCCAAGAATCGGTTTGTCGATGCCCATTTCACGTGCTTGTTTGATGATCAAGCCAGCTTCTGCATAGTAGCCTGGGATGTAGATTGCATCGTAATCAAGGTCTTTGATTTTTGTTAAGATGGCTTGGAAATCTTTGTCTCCTGCTGTAAAGGTTTCTTCTTTAGCGATCTTGCCTTTAAATGTATCTTTGAATGATTTTGTTAAGCCAATAGCGTAATCACTTGAGTTATCGCCAATGATCACAACGTTTTTCGCTTTCAAATTGTCTTGCGCAAAATTTGCTAAGATGACCCCTTGGAAGGTATCTTGGAAACAAGCTCTGAAAATATATTCTTGCACTTTGTCGTTTACAACAGTGATGCTGTCATCCGTCCCGGAAGGTGTGATAACTGGAACTGCCGCTTTCGTCATATTTGGAATCGTTGCTTTTGTTGCACCAGATGTTGCTGGCCCCACGACTGCAACAACTTTATCTTTTGCCGTTAAATTGGCTGCGACTGAGGTTGCTTCGCCATTTTCTGATTTATTGTCTTTTTCGATCAACTCTAATTTTTTTCCTAACACGCCACCTGCTTCGTTGATTTCCTCAACGGCTAAAGTGATTCCTTCTTTTTCAGCGTTCCCATACGCTGAAACATCTCCAGAAAGCTCCATGTTCATCCCAATTTTGATCGTATCGCCTTCAACCTTATTTCCACCGCCGCTTGCGCCTCCGCCAGCTGCTGGACCACATGCTGCTAGTAAAAAGAGACTAGCAAATAAAAAGCTAAATTTTTTCATTTTATTTCCCCCTTGATTTTAAAGCTGATTGTGTTGATTAGCTCTGACTGGAAAATAGGAAAAACAGAATGTGGTGTCTTTTAACACAATCAGTTCTTATCTTTTTCCCAAAGAGCTAGCACAAAAAGCTAGATGATTTTAAAGCTTGTTGTGTTGGTCAGCTCTGACTGGAAAATAGGAAAAACAGAATGTGGTGCTTTTTGCCACAATCAGTTTTTATCTTTTTCCCGAAGAGCTAACACAAAAAGCTAGATGATTTTAAAGCTGAATGAATTCGTAAAGCCAGATAATTTTCTTTGCATATATAATTATTAAAGAAGTATGTATACAAATATAATCAATAACGAAAGAAATGTCAATGAATTTTCAGAAAATTTCTATAATTCAAATTATCAAGATTTGTCCGTTACTTATAATCCAAGATTTTACTCTCTCTTTTTCGTAAAAAAAACGTCTCCTTGCACTCAGCAATTCGACGTTTTCGATTCGATTATTCGTTATTCTTTTGGCTCGTGATAAAATTAGCGGCCGCTCCAATCAGATTGGCATCATTTTCATATTTGCAGGTAACGATTTTTGGGATAAAGTCATTTAATTCAAAATGCGCTAGTTTTTCTTTCATTCGACGATTGACTTCATCTAACAATCCTTCTTTAGCAGAAACACCGCCACCCAAAACAATCATCTCTGGATCAAGTGGAAATTGAATGCTAAACAGGCCTTGGGTTAAATACTCATAAAAGAGATTGACTTCTTCTTTGGCCAATTCATCCCCATTTTCTGCTAAACGAAAAACATCTTCTCCAGTAAAGGTTTCTTTCTCTACGCCTTTTCGTTCGCAATAACGCCACGCCATTTGCACCGCAGTTCCTAACTTACTAAAGGTTTCTCCTTCATTTAGGTACATCAAACCAAATTCGCCGCCATAAAGATGGGCGCCTTTAGCGATTTGCCCATTATGAAAAATTGCCCCACCGATTCCAGTACCAACAACAACAAAAGCAACTTCTTTTTTCCCTTTTGCCGCTCCTTCATAAATTTCAGCCATCCCAGCACAATTTGCGTCGTTTTCGATTGCAACAGGCAGGTTAAATAGTTCTTCCAGTTCTTTAAAAATGTTAAAGCCGTGGATATACGGAATTGCTGAAATACCATTGATCAATTGTTTTTCAACATCAACCACACCTGGTGCACTTAATGCTACCCCTTCAAAATCTTGCGCCATTCCAACAAATACAGCTAATAAGGACGCTTTCATTTCTTCCCATGTTTTAGGAGTAGTGAATTTCCCTTTGTCGGTCATTTCTTGTCCGTTCCAAACCCCATATTTTACTGCTGAACCACCAAAATCAAATGCCAAAATCGCCATGTTTTCTGCCCGCCTTCATCTATTTATTGTGTTTGTTTCTTCTATAGTTATAGGGACCATGATATTCTTGATCCGGGTTTCTTTTTAAACTAAATTTCAACGGTACATAATCGATCCCGCCTTTGGTCAGCGGATGACATCTTAAAAATCTCGCTGTCCCCATTGTCACACCTTTGATACTGCCATGTGTTTGGATGGCATCGATCATATATTGTGAACATGTTGGGTGATAGCGGCAACTAGCTGGAAGCCCAGGTGAAATAAAACGCTGATAGCCGCGCACCATTCCAACAAAAATATTTCCTGCCATTTCGTCCCTCTTTTCTCTATTCGAAAAAACTATACCTTGTTTTGTAATTGAATGCAAGCTTACAAATTGAAAGTAAAACTATTTTTATATAGATTCTTACGATTTGAAAAAGAAAACTATTCAAATTTCTGAAAGGATGCTAAACTAGAGAAAAGAAGTGAAGGCTGAACAAGGTCATAAGCTTCTATTCAATCTAAAATGAAATGGAGTAAACCAGCATGGGCTTAAAATTTGAACGTACAGATGACTTAGATAAATTGTTTGACTCTTTTGCAGTAGATCCTAAAAAAGTCGAAATGCCGAAAGAAGAACTAGAAAAACAAGCAGCGAAAGCTGAACAAAAAGAAGTAAAGAAAAAAGAACAATAAAAAAGTAGCTTTGACTGCTCTCATAAGTGAGTCGTCAAAGCTACTTTTTTATTATAAATATTTTTCAATCGCTTGCCAGGCTTCTTCTTTTCCTTCTTTGGTTTGCGAAGAGAACAGAATAAAATCATCAGATTTATCGAAATTCAAGGCTTTCTTGATCACACTCTCATGTTTATTCCATTTACCACGAGGAATTTTATCTTTCTTCGTTGCAACCACGATTACTGGGATATCATAGTATTTTAAAAACTCATACATTTGAATATCTTCTTGTGTTGGTGCATGACGCAAATCGACTAACGAAACAACAGCCTTTAATTGCTCTCTAGTTGTCATATAGGTTTCGATCATCTCGCCCCATTTAGCCCGTTCCGTCTTCGACACTTTGGCATAGCCATAGCCAGGAACATCAACAAAATGCAAGGCGTCTTCAATTAGGTAAAAATTCAACGTTTGCGTCTTCCCTGGTTTCCCAGAAGTTCTGGCTAAATTTTTACGGTTGATCAACGTATTGATAAAGGATGATTTTCCGACATTTGAGCGACCTGCTAAAGCAATTTCTGGAAGCTCTGTTTCCGGATACTGTTTAGGTGAAACCGCACTAATAATAATTTCTGCGTTATGAACATTCATAATTGAACCTCCTTCGTTTAAAAGCGGAACAAGCCGTTTAGCTCTGACAGAAAAATAGGAAAATAGGAATAAGGTGCTTTTTACCTTATTCCTATTTTATCTTTTTCCCGAAGAGCTGGCTTGTGCAGCTAGATAAGTTAAAAAGCTGAACGAACTCGCAAAGCTAAATAACGTTGTTGTATAAAAATCAGTAAAAAAGTAGAGACGCATCTCTACTTTTTTGTCTTTTAACATTTAGCCAGCTTTTTTATCTTTTTTATTATACACAATCGCTGGTTTCCCTGTACCTTCAACCGCCATTTCGGTGATGATCACTTTTTCGATCGTATCATCTGATGGCACATCAAACATCACATCCATCATGATTTCTTCAATGATTGAACGTAAACCGCGAGCACCTGTATTACGCTCGATTGCTTTATTGGCAATCGCACGAAGAGCATCCTCATCAAATTCTAGTTCTGTGTCATCTAAAGATAATAATTTTTGATATTGTTTGACTAGTGCATTTTTAGGTTCAGTCAAGATACGAACTAAATCATCTGTCGTCAACTTCTCTAATGCAGCTGTAACAGGTAAGCGCCCGATAAATTCAGGAATCAAGCCGAATTTCAACAAATCTTCTGGAATGATTTGTTGCATTACGCTCTCGTCTTCATTCAACTTGCTGTTTTTTGTACCGAAACCGATTGTTTTTTCGCCTAAGCGATTTTTTACCATGTTTTCAATCCCGTCAAAGGCTCCTCCAACAATAAACAAGACATTTGTTGTATCGATTTGGATAAATTCTTGGTGGGGATGCTTACGTCCGCCTTGTGGTGGCACGCTAGCAACTGTTCCTTCCAAAATTTTAAGCAAGGCTTGTTGCACGCCTTCACCTGAAACATCTCTTGTGATTGAAACATTTTCACTCTTACGGGCAATTTTGTCGATCTCATCAATATAGATAATGCCTTTTTCAGCACGCTCTACATTGAAATCTGCTGATTGTAACAGTTTCAATAGAATATTTTCTACGTCTTCCCCGACATAGCCTGCTTCTGTAAGACTTGTTGCATCCGCAATCGCAAATGGTACATTCAATGTTCTAGCCAATGTTTGGGCTAAAAATGTTTTCCCAGAACCTGTTGGTCCAATTAAACAAATATTGCTCTTTTGTAATTCTACATCTTCAGAGCTTGAATTTTCTGATTGATTTACACGTTTATAGTGATTATAGACAGCCACTGCTAATGAGCGTTTTGCCTGATCTTGTCCAATTAC
Organism: Noctuana haematospila; assembly: GCA_018231265.1. Lineage (NCBI taxonomy): Eukaryota > Metazoa > Arthropoda > Insecta > Lepidoptera > Hesperiidae > Noctuana > Noctuana haematospila. The sequence goes on along the minus strand of DWQL01000039.1, from coordinate 20,362 downwards.
ATATTCGTTTAAGACATCCAATATTTCTTGAGGTTTTGGGACATCCGTTAATTCACGTACGGCTTCGTCGTAAAATTCTTCATCAATAATCTCTTTACATAAGTCGATACATTCATTACAAATATAGACACCAGGTCCAGCAACGATTTTTTTCACTTCTTCTTGTGTCTTACCACAAAATGAACAGCGAACTGCACCATTGTTGCTATTTGTATTATCGTACATGCGTGTCACCCCTCTAAAATTAAAAATGACTGTCGTTACAGTCTTAAAATATAATAGCATAAATCAAGTGAAAATGCGAACATTGGATTTGGAAAGATTTGCTAAATAAAGGAATTCTTATGGTATACTAAAAGAGTTAAATCAATTGCTGATTCTTAGTAGTATTCAGTAAAAAATGGAGGGAATTTCATGCTGGAACAAATTTTATTAGGGACGTATACACGTCGAGAAAGTAAAGGGATTTATCAGATTACGTTAGATACAGAAAATGGAACACTTTCTGACGCAACTTTATTAGTAGAAGAAACGAGCCCAACCTACTTAGCGTTAAATCAAACAGGTGACTTATTCAATGTTACTTCGGTTGATGGTGAAGGTGGTATGGCTGCTTATAAACACAATAATGGACAATTTGATTTATTAAATAAAGTCACTGAAGCCGGCGCTCCTCCATGTTATGTAGCGCTTGATGAAGAAAAACAACTGGTTTTTGGTGCCAATTATCACCAAGGAATCGTTCATGTTTATCGTATTTTAGCCGATGGACAATTAGAACATACGGATAAGATCGTCCATGATGAACCAACTGGACCGCATGAAAATCAAGACAATGCACATGTACATTATACAGACTTAACACCCGATCGTCGTTTAGTAGTCTGTGACCTTGGGACTGATCGCGTGTACACATATGACGTCAGTGAAGCTGGCAAATTATCTGAGGTTGCCCAATATGTAGCAGAACCTGGAACTGGTCCTCGTCATTTAGTCTTCCACCCAAATAATCAATTCGCTTATCTGTTTGGTGAGTTAGATAGTACTGTGACGGTTTTAGCTTATAATGCGGCTGATGGTTCTTTTGAACAAGTTCAAAAAGTATCCACTTTACCTGTTGGGTTCAACGAATTCAACGGTGGTGCAGCGATTCGTATTTCAGCAGATGGACGTTTTGTTTACGCATCAAACCGCGGACATGATTCGATTGCTGTTTTTGCAACAACGGAAGACGGTAGTAAAGTTGACCGTATTCAATTGATTTCAACAGAAGGTGAGATCCCTAGAGATTTTGATTTAGATCCTACAGGAAAATTTGCCGTTGTAGCGAATCAAAATACGGATAATTTAACCCTTTATCGTCGTGATGAAACAACAGGTCTTTTGGAAATGATCCAAAAAGATGTTTACGCACCTGAGTGTGTCTGTGTTTATTTTAAATAGAAATATAAAAAGAGCGGTGCAAAATCCTAATTATTTTGCACCGCTCTTTTTTTTAATTTCTATTATTAACCACTTATTTAATAGTAGGTGATACTCCCTAATGGGACAGCTTTTTCCGCACCGGTAGCACTTGGAACATTGCCGGGACAATGCTGTAAGGTTTGATTGGCTAAAACAGCCATCGCAATCGCCTCTTTGGCTTCTGAAGAATAACCAATTTCCTCTTGGATCATCACCTTGACTTCTGGGAGCTCTGCTTTGATCATTGCAATCAAGGTTCGATTGTAACTCCCCCCGCCGCCAACAATCAATTCCGTTTCATCTTGAATAAACGGTTGAACAGCTTTGGCAATGGTTTTAGCAGTAAACATTGTCGCTGTTGCAATAAAATCTTTTGGGGCAAGTGACCATTTTTCAAGCAGGGCTGTCGTAAATTGTTTGCCAAAATCTTCTCGTCCAGTTGTTTTTGGATAAGGTTTTTGAATGTAAGGATGCACTAGTAATTCTTCTAACAACGCTTGGCTAACTTTGCCTTGACTAGCATAAGTTCCATTTTCATCATACGCTTGATTGAAGAAGTACAAGCATAGTTCATTCATGATGACATTGCCTGGTCCAGTGTCAAATGCGATTATATCGTTTATGTTTCCTGATTTTGGAATTACTGTTACATTGCCGATCCCACCAATATTTTGCAACAATCTAGTTGTATTTGGCTTTTGATATAACACGTATTCTGAATATGGAACAATTGGTGCGCCTTGACCGGCAACTGCCATATCCCGTTCTCTAAAATTCGAAACCACCGTTGTTTTCGTTCGCTCACAAATCACTGCCGGATCTCCAATTTGAAATGTCGAGGCGTAAAGAGTATCTCGAGCAAAAGGAATATGAAAAATAGTCTGACCATGACTGCCGATAAAAGCAAGTTCCGTCGAAGCAATCCCAGCTTGCGTACAAACAGCTAAGGTTGCTTGGGCAAAGCACTCCCCTAATTCAATATTCAAGGAACAAATTTTTTCTACGTCCGAACTTTCAAGTGATAGTGCTTCACGAATTCGCTGCAAAGTTCCCTCACTAAAGGGTACCGTTAAAAAGTCGATCAGTTTAACGGCGGTCGTTTCATTTTTACCAGAAATTTCTACTAATGCGGCATCGATGCCATCTAATGATGTTCCTGACATTAAACCTATTGCATAAACCATCTGTTTCTCCTCTATTCTATTATTTAATCCAATTTAGACTTCATGGAAGGCAAATTTTTGCCATGGTCTAAGGTACGATAATAAGATCTGATCAGCTGCGGTAACTTGGCCTACCACATTGGATTTCCCAGCGTTTTCCATCGGTAATAATGCAACTTGCAGTTCTCCTGCGTAATGAGCATATAGCGAGGTTTCAATAATAATATCGCCAGTATCCATGTTGACTGTATTAAAAGGGATGAACTCATGTCCTTTGTATTTTACACGACTTTGCGTTGAACGGATCACATAATCAGAGACATCCCCACGATTAAAGTGAAACTCTTCTAAAATAATTTTTCTTTCTAGTGCTGGAGTTTTTGGATCGATCACACAATCAAGCGTTAAACGATATGGGTCGATTTCACTCAATGCTTTTAACTCTGCTTCAGAGGCAAAGGCATTGGCAATGATCACATCATCGATCACATTTGTCGCCCATAAATGTTTTGCTTGAGTCGTGATTGGCCAAGTTCGGTGCATTTCTAAGGTACATAAGCCTTCTTCTACTGGCCACGGCCCAATCGTTGCCGTGGGAGAATTAATAAATGCGGCTGTCCGAATCCCATGTTCTTTATAGACTTCTGATGTTGCGATAAAATGGTCATAATTCAATCCTGTGTAACGATGGGGATAAAAATTATGGCAGCCCAATAATTTATCTGAATTTGCTTGATAGCTTAGAATATTTTCCAAATATCGAGTACCTGAACTAATGTTTAATTCAATTGCTAACTCTTGCTGATTAAACGTCATGATCGATTCTTCATTTCCTGTAAATCCCATGTCTAAGCGAATTCCGTCCGCTCCGATTTCTTTAAAAAATAATAAATCATCATAACTGATGCCTAATGCTCCAAATACTTTAGGACTCACATCTGCAATAACTTCCATTCCTAATGATTTTCCATGAGCAATCGTTTCTGTAAACTCTTTGACAATCTGGTCTTTGCCTGCTTCTACCGATAATAAACAAGTAAAGACACGCTTAAAATTACATTTCGCCGCTAAATCCAGATAGTCTTTGATTTCTGCTACACTGTTATGATTTGGGTAAACTGAAATCCCTAATTTTCTCATTGACTCGACCCCTTTTTAGTTTGTTCAGCTAATAATCGACTACTTTCAAAAAAGACAACAGCTAATAAACCGCTGATGCCAAAAATCGCTTGTTTGATCATTTCCGGCATAGTTGGAAATAAAAGCGTTGGAATCAACGCAATCAAAAAGACCGAACAACCGATCAACCAACGATTAGGTAATAAATCCTTCTTTTTTAAATAGTGGGTCATAATCAACCCAACCACGATGAATAAAACACTTGTGGCCATAAATACTAATTTCGTCATTCTATTCGTCTCCTCGTCTCAAAAGAAATGACGAAACGAAAATGTAGTAACAAGGATTTTCGTTTCGCTCATTTTTATCTGATTAGCCGTCTTTAGTTGCTGACAGCATGTTCTTTTTCCAATTCATTGTTATCATATATCATCACAAATGGATAATAGATCACGACGGAAATAATGATCAGGACAACACTTAAAACTGCTGCACGCCAATCGCCCCCCGTTGCTAAATAAGCGCCAATTGGTCCAGGTAATGTCCAAGGTGCCGTAAAGATCACACGATTGACCAAACCAAACTGAGTGACAAACCAAGCAATCGTTGCAGTCACCATTGGTGTTAAAATAAACGGAATGATCAAAATCGGATTCAATACGATCGGTGTTCCAAAAATCAACGGTTCATTGATATTGAAAATAGCTGGTGCTAACGTCGCTTTCCCTAGTTTTGAAGCAAATTGAGATTTTGTTTTAAATGCTAATAATAACGCTAGTCCAATTGTACAACCTGATCCACCGATCCAGACAAACCATTGATAAAAAGGCTCTGCCGCAATATTTGGTAGTTCTTTACCAGCTGCCATTGCCGCAGTGTTTCCATCCAATAATTGCAACCACAACGGTCTTGCTAACGACCCAACGATCGATACACCATGAATCCCGAATGACCAAAAGAAGGTAATCATAAAGATCAAGAATAAGACACTTGGCAAACTATCTGCAGCGCTTACTAAAGGGCTTACAATTTTAGAAATCGTTGAATGCCAATCGAAACCAATAAAGTAAGTTAACGTAGAAATCCCTAAAATAACAATCAACGTTGGTGTTAACGTTTCAAACGATCTCGCTACAGCAGGTGGTACTTGTTCTGGCATCGTGATTTTGAATTTTGATTTATCCGTTAAACGATAAATTTCAACGGCCAAAATCGATGTGATGATTCCAACAAACATTCCGCCGCCACCCAAATTAGCCATTGGCAATACAAACCCAGCTGTTCCAGCCGCATCTAACGCTTCTGCTGGAATATTGACTGGAACAAACGTCAATAGAAAAGCGATCGTTGCTAAAATTCCACCTGAAATGACATCCAAGTTATATGTTTTGGATAAACTTGCCCCAATCCCAAATGTTGCATACAAGGTCATGATGTACATCGTCATGCGATAAGGTAATAAAATAGTTGCCGCATTTGATGTTAAAAACTGCGTGATTCCCCAATCCGCCGGTAACGGTGGAAAGGCAATAATTAAGAAAAATGATCCAATGATGATCAACGGTAATGTGGCAATGATCCCATCTCTGATCGCACGTAAATGACGCTGATTCGCCAATTTTGCCATGGGACCTGCTAAATGTTCTTCGATAAACTCAGTAAACTTCTTCACTATTCTCATCTCCTATTTTACATTGAACTGATATAAAAGCCCTTACAAAAACAATCAAAAAAATTTGAAAAAAATCGACATAATTGCCTGAACCTACTTATTTGACCCACCAAACTAAACAATGCCTACGAATCTATCTACATCAATTAAAAACGATCATCCCTCCTGCTAGCCCATTTTTTCGTTTTTATCGTTAGTGAAGTGAATAATGCGAATCGATAATTAGCTATTTCTTCTATCGACAACCCCATCATACAGTTAACGAATCTTTTTTTCAACATTTTTATCTAAAAAAACGAAATAAAATTTCAATAAATAAACGAACATACCGAAAAAAGCATACTAAAACATTCAAAAAGATTAAAATACATTAAAATACAATCTTTTTAATTGAAATTAAATTCCTAAAAAATGAACGAAAATATGTAACGAATCAAAATCGTGGATGCAAGATAATCAACTGGACAGTTCTTTGGTTTTGAAACATTTTAAGAAATGATTAAAAGACCAGCAACCGTGACGATGGCTGCTGGTCTTGATTTTTTATTAAGAAGAGTACTGTTATAGAGCGTTTATTCTATCTCGTCTTTTATTCCTTTTTCTTGAAGAAACTGTTTTTTTATTTCTAAATATTCATCGACTGCTTCTTCGATTTTCCTTTGACAAACTGATTGCCATTTTTTAATTAATTCTTCTCTAACAGCTTCATAATTTTCCGTTTCTGGTTCAATATCCATCTCCCCGCCAAACCCAGCAAAGTCTTCTAAAGTCTGTACAATGCCATTTTTCCCTGCATACGCAAGTTCATAGTCTGCATAAGTAAAACTAATTCCACTACTCACTAAATCTTCAAACGAATTACTGTCATCTAGTACTTCTTCTAGATTCAAATTATCTTCAAAATACATTTCTAACAATACATGTTTCATTCTCATATTATGTTTACTTCCTCTTTTCTCAGTATTTATGTCCAGTAATGACATCTTTAAGTTTTATATTACCATTTTTATCCTTTTCATATATTACTCTACCTCCGCCACGATTTACACCAGTTCCTTTCCCTCTAATATCAATGGCACGTTCTCCTTTTTGGTCTCCTTTTAGTCCATGATCATGTAATCCCGTACTATCACCATTTTTCAACTTATCTAATGCTTTATCCAAAGCCTTTTTCTGCTCTGGTGATAATTTTTTTATCTTTCTTTCTACATTTTTAGGTATTTCAATTTCAATTTTTTTTGTTCCTTGCCAAGATGATGCATTTTTTATCTGGTCTATAATCCCTTTTCCCACGACAATAGCAGCGGCTCCACCTACCGTTACCTTCGCAGCTTTAATTAGATTTTCTAAGATTGGTGCGCCAGGAATCGCCAACGGAGCAACATTACGCACAATTTTTAGTTGTGTTACTTTATATTGATCTCTCTTCAAAAAGTCTTTGCACTGATCCAGTATTCCGTATAATTCAGGTTCCTCTCCTGGATAAATCCACTTTCCATTTTTCTTAATATACCATGATTTAGTTTTACCATAATCAATACAAACTATTTCATAACCATCCAATTTCCCAATTTCTTTTTGCATCTCTGCTTGTCTAACCGCATCAATCTTCTTCTGACGTTTATCCCAATTATTCCCAATCGGTTTCGTCCAAAACAAATTGACCCTACTTAAATCAAACGTCCCTGATGTCGGATCCCATGCCGCCCCTTTTTCTACCTCTGCCAAGCCGGCTTCCAAATTAGCCAGCTGTGCTTCAAAATCAGCAAATAAGTTCGGTGAACTTGCGTTAAATTCATACAGTTTCTGCAACTTCTCTTCATTCTTTTGAATTGAACTTTGCACGCCCATATAGCGTTGTTCCGTGCGTTGGTTAGGCTCTTTTTCCTTATCCATTGTACGTGCTATATTTTGGAGTAGCACTTGTCCTTGAGTGATTTCGGCTTTTAATTGCTCCTCGATCACATCACAAGTATCTACCTCTGATTGAAACTCCTCAGGAAATTTACTGTGAGCTTCGACTAAGGCCTCACATGCTAGTATAAACCCACTTGCTAACGATGGGTAGACTGCTGAAAAATAAAGTTTCGCTGAATCGTAGGTTTTACTGGAGAGTGGTGCACCCATAAACGCATTAACGCTATCTGTCAGTGTGCTGCAAAATTGGCTATACTCGTTAGCCATTTGCTTAGCAGCGGCGCTTTGTGACTTCACTTCGCCAACATAAAAATCAATAGCCATAGATATTGTCCCCCGTTTCCTGCTCTTCAGAAAACAGCTGCATCCTCTCAGCGTATAATTTATCTTCTTTGTCTCTAAGCTGTATTTCTTCATTGACCAAATGTTCGGCCATATCTTCTAATCGTTGGCGCTCGTATTGATGTAGACGGTTCGCCTCTTCATCTAACTCTATAAAATGACCGACAAGCCGAGATCCTTGATTATTACCGATCAGATCTTGATAATAGCGTTGTTCTTGTTGGTGGATCGAAAAATAATCCGCTTCCAACTCTTCTAATTCTCGAATTTCACAACGTTTTTCCTCTTGATCAATGCTTACTTGTCGTAATTGTTGGTTGATTTTTAATTCTTTTGCTTCACTCATTAACGCCTGCCACCTCCAAGATTTGGAGAAAACATGGGTAAATCAAAACTTTTCTTAATTCTTTGATCAATTTGGCTAAATTCTTGTGCCACTGAATGAATTGCATTGCCATCACGTGCAATTGCATTTGATATGCGTTGCCCGCAACTGTGCAGACTGGTTAAGCTATTCTTCGCATTACTATTTCCACTCACGGTGGTTCGTTCTGCTTTGATCGTTGCTTCATTCACAGATGCAAAACCGCTGGCCGCTTGACTGAACTGCGCTGAAACGCCTCCTGCCACAGTTAGACTGCTTTTGATTCCTGACATTTTACAAACCCCTTTGCCCTGTTTTTTACATCTATATATCCAACCCCTCAACATTCATTTTGCCACATTTAAATGCCTTATAGTTATCAATCATTTCTTTGTGTTGTAAAAAAATTGCAAATTTAATTCTTAAAATCATTTTTTTATAACATACAAAAAACAGGTTTATTACTTAATCAAAGTAATAAACCTGTTTTTGAAAATACTCTATCAACTTCATTTCAATTTAATTATTTAAACTCTAAACCATCCATCATTCCTTTTAATGCTAGTATATTACTTTCACCAGCATAAAAAGCTAAATATATATTTAGCACGCTAAATTGATTTGAATCAATTTGCCATTTATTATTATTATTTTTTTTGAACTTTAAGCTTAAGATAACAGGATCTTTCTTTACTGAAATCGTCTCAATTTGACGAGAAAATAGTTGATGTAGGTAACCAGCTTTATCTTCTATTTTCACTTCTTTTGATTTTTGCACTTCCAGTTTTAATTGCTTCAAAAATGTGGATAGATCCATTCCATAAACCTGAATTTTGTATTCTTTCACTTTTTTTTGCTCTTTTATTAACTCCGAAGTATAATGTGCTTTTTCTTTAAGTTTCTGATGGTATTGCTTAAATAACGTATCTAAATCAGCTTGACTTAATCCAGTATCTTGCACAATTGTTTGCTTAACGTCCAACATAATTTCATGCAGCATCATTGAGTTCATTGAACTCAGATCTAGTCCATGCTCTTGATCATTTGGGCTCTTTTCTAGATAAATCACTTCTTTCAAAAATTGAGTTTCCAATGTATCACCTACCTCTTTTTTCTCACTTTTGGAAGTATTAACCACTATGAAATATAGAAAATAAGAAGCTATCATAACAATGATTAGTAAAAAAAGACTGTTTCTTTGTTTATCTTTTTTCATACTTATTCATACCTTAATGATGCTGCTGGATCTAACTTTCCAACTTTCATCATTGGAACACTTGCCGAAAATAAAGACATCACAATAGCTAATATAACTGTTCCACCAACAGCTACGAGATCCAACATAAATACACTAGAGATTGCTTTTGCCTTCATTGCCACAATTTCATTGATTCCAAATCCAATAAATGAGGCAAACAGTAAGGCTAGTACTAACGATAGTAAAGTAATAAATGCCGATTCTGAGGTAAAAATCATGTTGATATCACGATTTCGGTAGCCAATTGCTTTCATTACCCCAATTTCTCGCGTTCGTTCGATAACATTGATATACATTACAATACCAATCATTACAACTGAAACAACAACTGCTTGTGTTGACATGAAAATCAAGAGTCCTTGAATAATCTTGATGAAATTAATAATGATATCAACTACAGCCGTCTGAGAAATCGCTACATACTTTTTATTGCTATTGATTTGATCCATCACTTGTTTATTCTCTGAAGGTTCTTTTAATTCTAGAATGAAATAAGGAATATTTTTTTCGAATTTATTTTGAGTAATGATCTGATTCATTTCAACTGGTCCCATGTAAGAATTTTCTTCTTCAGTCTCGTCTTTAACGATTCGAATGACTTTGGTTGAAAAGGTTCCGGTCTTTTCGCCTTCACTTGTACTTTCAACAATTACTCCTTTTATTTTTTTTCCGATAATACTTTCAGCGGTAAGATTTTTTTTGTTCAACTTATTGAAATCTTTAATAAAGCTTTCCGTTAACGTAATTCCCTCTTCTTTAGGATCTTGATATTCTTTTCCAGCTAAAATAGAATCTTTTGTGTTAGAAGGAACGTTGATCGATGTATTATCGTATAAGCTAACAACTTGAGAATAGTTTGGTGTTGTATCTGTGTAGTCTGCTTTCCCTTCACCTTCTACTTCCACTTCAATCATTCTCATACCAAAAGGCGCTTCAAAGTATTTGATCTTCTCTTGTGTGACTTTATTTTTGATATACGTTAAATCATTCTCGTTAATAATTCCGCTACTTTGTTGATTATTCAAAGAAATTTGAATTTGTGACGGTATTTTTCCACCGTCCATATCCTGTTCGATAATTTTTACAATACCATTCCCCAACCCTAAAGAAAGTAAGATTCCTGTTAAACCAATTGACGTAGCAAAAGAAATCATAACATTCCGCCATTTGCGTTGCATAAAATTGGAAAAAGCAATTTTTAGCATGCTAAAAACGTTAAATCGATTCTTCCTTACTTCTTTTGCTTTCGTTTGTTCAGTAAAATCTCGATCTTTTTTCTGTTCAACTTCTACAATTTTACCATCTCTTAATTTAACAACTGTATCCACACGCTCTGTAATTTCTTCATTGTGCGTTACTACGATCACGGTTTTTCCTTGCTGGGTCAAACCTTCTAAAATTTCTAAGATTCGGTTTTGTGATTTTGAATCTAGTGATCCTGTTGGTTCATCTGCAATAATCAATTCTGGATCATTTGTAAGAGCTCTAGCAATCGCTACCCGTTGCTTTTGACCTCCAGACAAATTTTTAACATTTTTGTCTGCGTATTTCTTTAAGTCTACTGAATCCAGGAGTTCTAAAGCTTTTTCTTTATTTTCTGAATGTGTTTTTCTATTTAAATACATCGGGATCATAACATTTTCCAGAACACTCATATGTGAAATCAAATTGAAGTTTTGAAAGACAAAACCAATATTATTTTTACGAAAATCCGTCAACTCATGATCATTTAAAAACTTTAGAGAGGTTCCTTTATAAAGAACTTCCCCTTCGTACTCAGTATCTAACCCACTAATAATGTTAAGTAATGTTGATTTCCCACAGCCTGATGGTCCAAGTAGTGCTAAAAACTCACCATCTTGAACAGTCAAATCGATTCCGTCTAATACTTTTTCTTCTTCTTTTTCGTTGATTGAGTAGGACTTTTTGATATTTTCTAATGCTAAAATACTCATTGATTTTCCCCCAAAGTTATTGAATATATATGCTGAACATGTTTAACAAGATAGCTTCCATAGATGATCAAAGCAATTAGAAAGAGTATCATAAACACAATTTCTCCTCCATTAATCTGGCTTACTGCTTTAAACAGAACCATACTAGCTAGCAATGGTAATGTTTGTATAAAATAAAATACATTTTCTCTAAGTGAAACTGTATATCCTTCCAATTGACTAGACTGATCAAACTTTCCATTTAGCTTTACCCCTTTTCCAGCGTGAATCAGTGTTAACAGAATACTTCCAGTTAATAATCCTAGTCCAGCCATAAACAACTCGCTCCAATTGTCAGTCAACCAGTGCTTGGTAACCCATACGAACAATAGAAGTGCTGGAATAGTTTGAATAAGAAATAGTGCGCACGAACTACGGATTAAAAAATGTTTGCTGTTATACTGGAAACCTTTCAGATACGTAATATCAGTCATTAGTGCCAAAAATCCATACACAAGACCTTTATCATTAAAAATAATAGCGCTTAAGAATAAACTGACAAAAAAAGCTTCTAGACCGCCTGTTATTTGTACAATATTGAATCCATAACTTAATAAAAGTGCCAATAGAGAAATAGATACAATAGGCAAAAATAAAGCTTTAAAGAAAAATGACAACGTGAATAATCTGAGCACATAAACAAACTTCACCACAATACCATTAACAATCCAATTTTCCGCAATCATTTTGCGATTTTTCAGGCGACTTCTTTGCTGACCGAAGCCATAAACATTCAGTACAGCATAACTAAAAGCATAGATAGCTAAAGCATAAAGTAGCGGCCAAAATGTATAGTAAAAACTCAAAAAGACAATGACTGGTAACACAATAATCATCGTTTTTATTGCATTAATATAAATGATTTTTTTAGGATGCATCCTAAAAAAAATAGCTAGTGTTTGATGGGTATGCGTTTTGATAAAGAAATAATTTTCATAGCTAATTCCTATAAAAAGAATCACGATTAAACTAATGACAAGTGCATCATAGTAACGTACCGATCCAAACACCAATGATTCTTTTAAAAATAGTGTACTTTCATGCTTAAACAAAACCATTCCTACAAAAATGAAGAAAGAGCTTAAACAATATGTATAGGTCAGTTGGAACAAATTACTGAGCTTCATTGTCTTGTCTTTCGCCCAGATTCCTTGTCGTATAAAAAATACAGTCAATAACTCCAAAAAAAAGCGATTTTCTTTTAGCTCCATCATCAAACGCCCCCCTCCATTTCTTTTACAACTGAATCATCTCATCCACTTGCTTAAAAAGTTCCGCATGTTCATGATTAATAATGATAAATTTTTTGCCATTTTGCCGTTCTTTTTCGATTTCTTGCAATAGATTACTCAAGGATTCTTGATCCAATCCAGAGGTTGGTTCATCCATTAAATAAAGGGTAGGATCATTTAAAAAAGCACCAATCAACATCACTTTTTTCTTCTCGCCTAAAGACAGAGAACCTATTTCGCTTGTCATAAGCCTTTCAGAGAAATTAAAACTTTTCATGAGCTCCATTAATCGACTATTGAAAAAATTTTTTTCAATTCGAAATTCTGATCTTAGAAAATTAAAATAGAATAGTGGTGTCACACCTTTAAAATAATTTTCAGAAGAATCTGGAACATAAGATGTTTTTTCTGCTTGGATGATTTGTCCGCTATCTGGGGGTAAGATTCCTGCCATTAGTTTTAATAAGGTCGACTTCCCCGTCCCATTATTCCCGACAATCAACGTTAGCGAATGCGACGAACTGTCATATGTAAAATGTTCAATTTTTTTCTGTGCCGTTATGTAGTATGTGATGTTTTCAGCTCTCATTAAGTCGCGCCCTCTTTTTCATTTTTAAATAGATGCTCCCAAAATAGAAAGGATAGAAAAAGTTTATGTGTGTAAAATCAGAAAAAGACATAAGTTTTATCTGTATTTGTTAAGTTCTTTTTTCAACAACACTTTTTCATCATTTTCATTAAACTCTTTCTCATCCTTACTCCTCAAAAAATTGTTACTTATTCAATAAAAAGTAAGGTCTACCAACCTAACCATTTTTTGATCCAGCCCCAAACGGCTGTCCAAATCGCTTTTTTCAAAATCCAACGAATAATCGCCCAGACCCAAGTCCACATAAGAACAACTCCACCTTTCCACCAATAGATACTTAACAAATCATATTATGTGATTAAAACTTACAAGGTTTAGTATAGTGTTCTTATGCAGCTGCTCATCTAAAGGTCTCTTATTTGAGACAAAATAATAAACTTATTTTTTATCTATAAATTGAAATAGCTAACTAGATACTCCTCAATTTTTTCTAAAAAAAAGTAGTGACTATCTTCCAATAATTTCAATAATGCGATGCTTTCCTTCATTTGCTCTTTTCCTTGCTTGATATTTTCCGTCAATAGACAATCAATGCCCATAAAAAACTTTTGTAGAATCTTCTCAATAATCAAATGTTCACTCAACTCTACCTGTTGCATATAGCCAAGGTATTCTTTCACTTTTTTAAAATCATTCAATTCAATTTCATAAAATATCATGTTAGATAGCACTTTGACAGTATCTGACTCAAATGATTTCAATTGTTCATATTTTTTCGCATTATCTAAAATCCTTGTACTAATCGCTTCGTTTAGCTCCTTGGAAAAAGCAAAAAAAGTATTTGTATAAAGAACTAAATCATAATGGGTAAACATATTTAAATTCACTAAATAGTCTTGTAAGTACTCTTTAGCAAAGGAATCATACTCTTCTTTTTTTAAACGATTGATTAATAATTTTATGACTAGAGCAATATGTTGATAACGTTCTAAATTTGTTTCCTTATACATTAAGGTTGATTTTTCTTTTAAAGCCAATAATTTATCTACATCTTGCTCAATAAAACTCTCACGAACATCCGTAAACAATGCCTTAAATCTCTCAATTTTGAAGTTGTTTTTTATAAATAGAAATTCCTCCAAGGAAACATTTAACTGCTCTAAGATTTTAAAAAAGCACGTGACCGTCATATCTGATTGGCCATTCGTGATTCGATAATAATGTGCTCGTGAAACAACTCCTCCGATTAAGGACTTAATCGGTATATTTTTCTTTTGCCTGATCAACTCGATTGTGCAACCAACATCCATTTTTTCCCCTTTCGTCCCATATACACAACATTCAACCTTTTTCCTTCACTTACTATGTAGGCTATTCATTAGAATAGGAGGAGAAAAAATGATTTGGATTCTAATTCATTACTAAAAGTAATTATTAAGTGTTGGTATACTTATCCCTATTATTTGTCTTAGCTATCTTCAACAGGCTAAGACTTTTTGTCATTTAATTCTATCACTAATAATTTATTTAATCAATATGTACAAAAAAAAATCAGGTGGATATCTGATATACCCCTTAAAGTTATATCGATACTACCAAAAATCCGAATAAGCGAGTATAGTAGCAGTAATCCCTTCTAAAATAAGACAGAGTCCATAAAAATTGATTTTCAATTTTTATGGACTCTGCCTTATTTCTTTGAGTTAAATGCTTCTGTTCTAACTTATTTATATCCCCTATGATTTTACATAGGTAACTTTATTCCCCAACTCACTTGCTGCAAACTGATTGACTTCAAAAAAGACTTTGATCATTTTTTCATTCTTTAAGCGAAACACAATATGGGGGGATTTTCTGAATGAGATAAAACTTGAGCCAATCCCTGATAAATTCCAATTGCTCGTAATCGTGAAATAGCGAATCTCTTCGTACATCAACACTTTCTTACGATTAAAATAAACCAGCTCCAAGCCATTTTCATACAAATACAAGCCGTCTTTTCTATAGACAAATTGAAAAATCGCTAATATTGTAAAAACAGTTCCGATTACTAAACCAATCTGAATTCCTAATTGATCTGTATCACCAAAAATAATAAATCCATATAATGCTATTGCTGGTACTAAAAAAAGTATTCCCAACAAGGTTCCTCTCCGATATGCTTCGGAATATAATTGTCCCAACTCCATTTTATTCTCCTTTTTTTACTTTATTTGTACCTCTTTTATCGTATCATTTTTAGATAGACAGAAAAAGAATGAATTTATTGACATTGAGGGTCCATTGAAAAAAAGTTTTGTTATTTTTTCTTATATATAAGGGAGCTGTTTTGGGTGTTATTTAATGGGTGGAAATGCTGAATTTCGTTGCGGTGGGTGGTGTCTTTCGGTATAATAAATGGTGTAGGATAGAAATAAGGATCGTTGATCATTTGAGGTCAATGGATTTAAAAAGATAAATAAAAATTGGCACTTCAATCGTTCGGCGGCAACCTTACGATCGAAGCCTTGTTAAGACACCCAAAGCTGTCCAAACAAGTTGCCAATAGTACTAGCAACATATGCTAGCTTCTTTATTGTACCTAAAATGAGTTGGGATTTCTAGAAAATCTTTGCTTTTTCTTAGTATGATTGGTTGTTGTGTATATGGATTAGTCTATTGACGACGGTATTGGGCATCTGCTCAATACCGTTTTTTCTGTCCTATGACTACTGTTGAGAGGAGGATTGGTTTAAAGAATCGATGAAAAACTGGATAAAACAAAAAGGCACTTCACCACTTGGCGGCAACCAAATGATGAAGCCTTGAATAGACACCCGAAGCATGTCTAAGCAAGTTGCCAATTTGCTAGCACCGAAGCACTAGCTTCTTTATTGTACCTAATTTTCTTTTGAAATTCTAGTTGGTTTTAGGAATTTCTTGGGATTGTTGGTTGTTTAGGAGTGACCTGTGGATTTGGTTTAGTTGATTGATAACGGTATTGACAGGTTCGGTATCGTTTTTTTGTTTTACTCTGAGAGAAGGCGTTATGAATACCACGAGGCTTAGAAAGTCATTTGTAGCGCTGGTTTATAGGTTTGCCTTGTCAATGCGCATATAGAACAAGAATCCCTGAAGCACAAAATTCAGCGGGAAAACTGGCGGGAAAAGTTGGGATAGAATATGAGACTTACCAGCTTTTCTCTGCTTAATTTAAAGGAGATTGGGAGAATGGAAAAACAACAACAGAATTTAAAGGCAGTTACTTATCAGGATATTATTGAGTTGCGGGATTTTATGGAGAAGATGGCTTCTTGGCAGGAGCCTTTGGCGATTTTGGATCATTTTTTTCAGTTTCGGTCTGGGCCGATTAATAAGAAACGGATCGTGAAGGAGTATTATGCTCGGGCGCAGATGTTTCATGCTTTTTATGAGGATTATAATCGGTTGATTGAGTTGGGGGATGAATTGGTGATGGAGCTGGTTAGGGCTGAGAAGGTTAGGACTGGGTTTGAGGTTAGGAAATTGGATTTGGAGTAGATTGCGTATGTTATAAAAGAGGATGGAGATGATCCATCCTCTGAAAAGTTATTTTTGTTTTATGAAGTCGTAAGTTTCTAATGGAACAGCTTTTTCTAAATCCATTTCCATGCTTACGATGTTGGTGTCTTTTCCATTCTTATCTTGTTTGATTAATTCTTTTGCTGTTTCTAGTTTAGGAAAAGCTCTTCCTAGATAAATAAACTCAGGATCTCCACCAGATTCTTTTTGAACGAAAACATGAATTGCTAAGTTAGTTTCTTTGTAATTCATTATTTCCACAACTTCTTTACTTGAGAAATTTAATTTAGGACGTGTATACCATAACAATGTATGTTGATCGATTAATTCGTCTTCATATTTTACATCGTTTGAGATTGTATCATCTTTATGGTAATTCACAAAAATTGGACAGGTATCATATTTGATTCGATAACCATACATTGTACCAGTTTCGTTATTTTCCCAGTTTAACAAACGGCAAACATCTTTACGCCCATAAACTTCATTATACGTTAATGGTTCACTTAATACATAACGCTTACTACGTTCAAAAGATGTCTTAATGATATCTTCTACAGACTCAGCAAACCATTGATTTTGCTGAAGATTACTTTGAAATGATTTTTCTAGAGAAAATTTACCATTAGAATACATTACAATTGGAGTATCACCATATTTTTCTCTTTCCTTTTGAGTAAAGAAGTCTAATGATAGAATACGTTCTACAGATTTTATTGTTTGTTCATCGCAAATATAACCTTGTTCTTTTAAGTATGACTGATAAATTTCAGTTGAGACTTTTTCCTTATCGATTAGCATTAATAAGAGCAATAGCTCATGATTTCTTTTACCATTCAAAAGTTCGTTAGATAAAAAAGTTAAAACTTTCGTTTCTTGGCTATTTAATGCTGGTGTCTCTTCATTTAGCCAATTTAAAAACGCAGGATAATTTTCTTTATATTTCGTAATAATGACTGGATCAACTGATTGTTGTTCAATAAAATCAACTAATTTCGGCATACGACCCAATCGATTTTTCAAATTTTGATAGGCTTCTCGATAATTTTTTGCATTGTTCAACTTAGATGATTCAATTGATTGGAAAATTCTATTTTTAGTAATTTCGTCAAACATAATTGTCGACATTCCTTGAAGGTATTTTGTTGCCATCGTTTTTTTACGTAGATTATTTTTGTTCAAGGAATTATCTTCTGTTAAAGCGATTGGAATCAAATAGTTATTGTCATAATTCCCAATAAAATCGATGATTGTCACAAAATCTTTATTCTTAGCTTTCCTTAATCCACGACCTAATTGTTGCGTGAAAATGATACTAGATTCTGTTTTGCGTAACATTACAACCTGATTGACGCTTGGAATATCAATTCCTTCATTAAAAATATCAACAGTGATAATGTAGTCAAGTTTTCCAGCTTCTAATTGAGCAATTACTCGATCTCGTTCGTCAATCTTATGATCACCAGTTAACGCTTTAGTGTGGAATCCACGATTATTAAATAGTTGTTCTAGTTCATGCGCTTCTTTTTTCGTTCCGCAAAAGATAAGGCCACGAACTTTATCACCGCAATGACCGTAATAATCGATTTTTTCTATTATATAATTGATTCGCTTGTCACTAACTAGTTGATTAAAAGAGGATTTATCATCAATTGTTTTTCCATCAACTTGTATATCCGTAATACCAAAATAGTGAAACGGGCACAGCATATTTTCTTTTAACGCTTCTTGTAATCTAATTTCATAGGCTACATTGTAATCGAACATTTCGTAGATATTATATCCGTCTGTTCTTTCTGGTGTCGCCGTCATGCCTAGAAGAAAATTTGGTTCAAAATAGTCAATTACTTTTTGATAAGTTTTCGCCCCTGCATGATGAACTTCGTCGATTAGAATATAATCGAATGTATCTTTAGCAAATTTTTGTAGGATTTCATCTTTCGATAATGTTTGGATTGTCGCGAATATATATTTTTCATCGGTGACTTTACTGTTACCAGATAAGATACCAAATTTTTCTTCGTCTTCTCCTAGTATTTTGATGAACTGATCTTTCGCTTTTTTTAAGATTTGTTCTTGATGAACAATAAAAAGAAATTTTTCTGGTTGATATGCCTTAACATCGAACGCTGATAAATACGTTTTCCCTGTTCCTGTTGCAGAAACCACCATTGCTTTTGGTTTTTCTAAGTCACGCATTTTTTGAATTTCTATTAAAGCTTTCTTTTGCATATCGTTTGGCGTAATCTGTTTCGTTGCGTACTCAACTTCATCTACTATGGACTTTAGATCTATTTGGGTTGATGGTTCTTCCATCGTATCAACTTTTTGCACATTCAAAATTGGTTTGTAGCCCATTTGATATTTAGTAATCCAAGAATTAGATAACGGTTCTGACTCTTCCCACATATGCTCAAAATTCTGTTTCATGGCTTGAATTAGGTCACCATTTGAAAGTGAATTTAACTTTAAGTTCCATTCACAATTTACTTTTAATGCTTTGATGGTTAGATTGGAACTTCCCAAAATCATGGTTTCATAGTCATCATGTTTAAATGAATAGCCTTTTGCATGGAAACCATCCATTTCTGTAATTCGGACATCTACGTTTTTTAGCTTTAAAAGTTCTTTAAACATTTTTGGTGAATTAAAATAGAGATAATTTGAGGTAATGATTCTTCCACGAATATTTTTTTTAGCTAAATCAGAAAGAACTGTTTTAATTGCGAGCAATCCACTTTCAGTGATAAACGCTACTGCACAGAAGAATTCTGTACATGTTGCTAGTTCATCTACTAAATCATTTAGAACCATTCTGCCCATTTCATCAGGGTTTACAAGTAGTTTGGCTTTGTAAAGTTCGTTTGACTCTTTTGATTGATCCATAAAGCTATGTTCAAGTGCTGATTGAAAATTCTCTAGAAGAGGATTCATGTTTATGCTCCTTTTACTAAGGCATCAATTGTTGGGATGTCAGCTGGTGCCCACTCTAAAGTGTTTAATTCGGAAATTGGTAACCATTTGATACTTTCATGTTCTGTAAGTTTGGGTTCACCTTTTATTAATTCACAGAAAAATGTTGTTAGTTCGACGATGCCAAAATCGTATTCGTAACTTGCTGTGATGATTTTATTTTTGATTGAAACCTCGCATAGAAGTTCTTCTTTGATTTCGCGTTCTAACGCTTGTTGAGGAGTTTCATTTTGTTCAATTTTTCCTCCTGGGAATTCCCATAGACCTGCGAGGGATTTATCTTGCCCCCTTTGGGCACAGAGAATTTTTCCATTTTTTTCTATTACGGCTCCGACTACTTTTATTTGTTTTTTCATGATATCTTTCCTTACTTAAATTAGTTTATATACTTATTATACTTGTTCATAAAAAAAAAGCACTTTATAAAAAATTTTATTTTTTAGCTTCCTTATTAAAATACATTAAAATTAAAAACTCATTGTTAATTAAAACAACGAGTTCAAAATAATTAAGGCATTGGATAGTTTTTAATATCATTTACAGAATATCGCAAAGAAGAACCGCTAGCACTAATACCTAATCTTTCAAAATAGTAAAAAAATTCTTCGGAATTTAAAATTTCCTGTGCTTCTTGCAAAGTGAGGTCTCTAGTAGGTGTAATATAAAATCCAGAGTAAATGACCATATCCTTATCTATACGATAAGTCACTATTTCATTAGTCATTATTGATGAAA
>DWQL01000038.1:0-27833 GCA_018231265.1 Noctuana haematospila | reverse complement strand
GCGACGGGGCAAACGATCATTACGATGACCTATACATATACACCTACGTTAGATTTATCATTAGGTGGTCAACCGATGATCGTGATGCAATTACCACCAGAAATTGCGAATCAAATTAACGGGAGTACGGCAAAACAGCAAAGTTTTTTATCAGTGTTAACGGGAACAGTGACTCTTCCTGCTGCATTAGTCGGAAGTGTTTCTTATAATATTCATGATACGACACGTAATTTTACATTAGCTTATAGTAGTACTTATAATTCAGTGTATGTAACTTTTCCTACTAATGTTGTAAGTTTATTGGGACTTAGTCGCTGGGCAGTTAGTTTCAGTTTTGACGTCGCACTATTATATCAAAATGGCATTACGATTCCCCAGCAAGTAATGGTGTGAATTATCCTATCAAAGGAACATTTGGCTCCTCAACAGATGGTTTAAATATTATCAATTTGGTTTTAAACAATGTCTCAAAGTCAGGTGTGATTGCTTTACCTTCTATGTCGGTCGGAACAGGCGTACCGATTGTGACAGCACCTGTTTTAAATAGTCCGCTTTTAAATCTACAGACAGCTGTGGGCGGTAAAATTCAACAAGTACAAAATAGTAATTACACTTACACAGTTCAACTGACGATCACCCGCTCTGATGGAACTTCGGCACCTATAGTTGTTAGTAATATACCTGTTGATGCTTCGGGAAATTTTAGCACAACATTAGCCTCTGCTTTGCAATTTGGGGACAGTGTTTCAGCGCTCGTTAATGCACAATCAAAAACAAACAGTAATTATATTCAAAGTCCCTCTGCAGCTCCATTAGCCGTTAGTTGGCCAATCCAACCAGTAACCGCAGTTTCTGCAACAGCAGGAACGATCCAACTCTCAGGTAATGCGGTACAAACAACTGCAGGTACTTATCAAGTAGCCTTACAGATAAATGGTGGGACAGCCTATACAACACCATTAAATGCAAATGGCAGTTTTCAGTTTTCTAATTTGCCTATGTTTAATGGTGGTGAAGTAGTTAGCCTATCTGTCCAAGGCTTAAGTAACCGGACAGGTTTAGTTTTAGTTACGAGTACAAGCTATAATCAAACTGTTCCCTATTTAGCACCAGCTATCTCAGTTGTTCAAACGATTGAAAGGTTGGATGCGCAAGGGAACTGGGAAGCGGCACCATCTGCCGTGACTGGACAAACGGTTCGCTATACATTGACAACGACCTTGACTAATCAACCGGCAACTTGGAGCCAACAGATGTTAAAGGCCTATAATCCAAATGGGATTACACAATTAAGTCCAGTTTCTTTAACCCGAATCTCAAGCACAGGGGTTCAAACACCAGTATTAGGTACACAACTTTTAACGGATTCTAATTTGAATATGCAGTATTGGTACTACCAGAATTCTCTGGCTGTCAATAATTTCACTCAGCCAAATACTAGCTTTAAGCTACAGTATACTGGTGTTGTTGCCCAGAATATGACAGGACAATCGTTGCCTTTTTCTAGTGTTGTTGGTGGAGCTGATGGTGGAGGCACCGCCATCACACCGCAAAACAATGCGAGTTCGGTTCCGATAGGGGACGGAACATTACGGTTTGTCCAGTCCCCAAATCAAATTTCATTTAAGAGTATACCTGTTCCAAGCAAAACAACAACGTATAGTCCAAGTATAGTAGACACTTCTTTGATTGTGGCTAATGGCCGTGTTGCTAAAAGTCAGTGGCACCTATACGTCAGGGAAAACAAGCCAATGAAATCTACTACTACAAATAAAACGATCAATCAAGCTTTTGTCTATCGGAAAAATGGACAAGATTCTACGATAACGGCAATCGCTTCAGAAGCGTACGCATACACCTCTCCTAATAATAACAATGTAGTCATTTCTTAGAATCAGCAAAATGAGGTCTTTTTGAATCTTACTCCTAGTATAAATATCAATGTCAATGAATCATATACAGCCCAACTTCAGTGGATTTTATCCGATGCTCCTTTATAATTTGTGTTTGGCTTCTTAAAAAATAAGAAGTTAAAATAAATAAAAAAAGAAAGAAGTAAAAATGAAAAAGATTCTAGGTTCTTTATCTACGGTTGCTGTACTTATTTCATTTGGTTTTGTTGGTGGTACAGTTGGTGAAGCGGTTGCTGTGGGTTCTCTAACATCCAATGCAGATATTAGTTCTTCTCAAGATACAACGATTACACCACCGGTTAATCCGACAGATCCAACGTCTCCTGTGACACCTAATCCAACTGATCCTCATCAACCCGGAACTGGTGGACCATTAAGTTTGGACTATGTGTCTAATTTTCACTTTGGTACGAAAGTTATCCAAACGGCTGATGCGACTTACTATGCACAACTAGATCAAGTTCAAAATTCACTTTCTACATTGATCAGTGTTCCAAACTATGCTTAAGTAACAGATAAACGAGGCCTAAATCTTGTTTGGAAATTGACTGTAAAACAAAATGGTCAGTTTCAAACAGCAGATACAACGCCTGCGGTATTAACGAATGCTCAAATGAGTATGGTAGCAGCAACACCAAATTCTACTGAATTGATTGCGTTAGCTTATTTAACGGTACCTGTAGCATTAGATCCAACAGGGGCGTCATCTTCTCCAGTTGCTACTGCGGCACTTTCGACCGGTATGGGAACATGGACACTTGCATTTGGTTCAGGAGCTGGAGCAGCCCAAGGGGTTAAATTGACTGTTCCTAATGCCACTACAAAACTTGCGAATGATCAATACAAGACAACACTTACTTGGTCCTTGAACGATAGTCCTTTATAAAAGTGAAATAGAAAAATGAACTGATTTTACAAAGCGATTGTGATTGAGTTAAAAATGTCTGTCTAATATTTAAGCGGATACGAAGAGCCTGAAACATACCTTTTTTTCAGGCTTAAGTATCACCATAAGCATTTTAAAAAGGAGTTTTGATCATGGATAAGAGGCTGTTTCAACGAATGTTTGCCATTCTTTTTCTATTATTGTCTATAAGTATGGGCGTTACGAGTCAAGCTAGTGAGATCAATTTTAATGTGAAAGCGATCTTACCTTAAAATCAACGCAGTAAGGAAATCAGTTATTTTGATTTAAGAGTAGTGCCAGGTGAAACGCAAACGCTTAGTGTAGAG
Source organism: Noctuana haematospila (assembly GCA_018231265.1). Lineage (NCBI taxonomy): Eukaryota > Metazoa > Arthropoda > Insecta > Lepidoptera > Hesperiidae > Noctuana > Noctuana haematospila. The sequence continues at coordinate 24,687 of DWQL01000038.1, read as the reverse complement.
CTAACCAATGATACAGAAGAAGACGTTACAGTTTATGCATCAGCAAATTCAGCGATTACAAATGATAATGGAATCGTTGATTATTCTTATAATGATGCTAAAAAAGATTCGTCTGCAGTGTTCACATTTAGTGAAATCGCAAAAATGCCTAAAGAAATTATTTTACCAAAGAAATCAACGAAAATAGTTGAAGGTGTTGTCGAGATTCCTAAAGAGTCTTTTGATGGATATGTTTTAGGTGGTCTTTATTTTGAGCAAAAAGAAGATAAGGAAGAAAAAAGTCAAGGAGCGTTAGCTGTAGGCAATCGTTTTTCTTATGTCGTTGGTGTATTAATGAGTGAGACAGATCAAGAAATCAAACCAGAATTAGCATTGAATGATGTCAAGGCGACACAGATCACTGGTAATAATGCAGTGATTATGAATATTCAAAACAAAAAACCAGCAATGATCAAAAAGTTGCAGCTAGATGTAAAGCTTTATTATGAAAATGAAACGAAGCCTAGGTATGAAAACCATCAAGAATCCTTAACGATGGCACCAAATACAAATTTCAATTATAAAATCGATTTAAAGGAGCAACCTTTTGTTGCCGCCAACTATACGGTTAAGATCAAAGCAAATGATGGGTATAAAGACTGGAGTTGGGAAAGAAAATTTGAAATAAAATGAAAAGAGGCCAAAAAATATAATGCGACAGCAATCAACTTACCGCTAGATCAACGACATTCATTTCCTTGGATAGTGGTTATTAGTATAGGGGCAGGCATATTAATTGTGATATTAGGCATTATTTACTACTTTGATCGAAAAATGAAAAAAGAACAGCAAAAGTATGAAAAATTAAAAAATAGCCTAGATAAACCAGAAAAATAAATAGATCTGAAAGAATAGAATAAAAGAAAAAAAGTATGTTTTTTGGCAGTTACTGAGTAGTGTAATTTTATATTAACAACTACTTAACAAAATAATTTTTCATTTACACCCCCATTCCAGCTCTTGGAAATGGGGGTGAATCACTATAAACAGCAAAAGCCTAATCAGTAATCAAAAAGCAATCCATACCCCAAAGCTACGACTTCCCGTGCATATGTTTTAAACTTAGCGGAGGATTTAGAAACTGCAGGAAGTCCGCTGATTTCAGAAATCCCTAAACGTTTTGCTAATAGTTTTGAACGATAAAGATGAAAATCACTTGTAACGATCACAGTATTTCCTAGCGCTTGTTTCTTTTGAGCGTTTTGAATGTTTTCTTTGGTTCGTGTCGAGGTATCTTCTGCCAAGATTTGTTCTTGTGAAATTCCATTTGCTCTTAAATATTCAGCCATGACATTGGCTTCACTATCAGGTTCATCAGAGCCTTGACCGCCACAAACGATAGCAGTTGCATTTGGATGTTCTTTTAAATAGGGAATAGCCGCATCTAGGCGTTCTTTTAAAACAGTACTTGGATAGGCGTTGTCTTTTGAGGATCCTTTGACTTGTGCACCTAAGATAAGCACAGTATCTGGTGTTGAAGTTGGCTGATCTTTTGTTCCGCTAAAAATTAGGAACAGAACGAGACCTGTATATAAAAAGCCCAAACTTATAATTATCAACATTATTCGCTTTACCCATTTCATAACACCACAACCTTTCTTATACAGTGTAGTAGATAAGTAAGGAAAATAGTGTTTATGCTTTCTTTTTTAAAGATTTTTTAACGATTTTAAGAGAAAGTATAACATAGCTAGTGACGTAACGTACACTTTATGTAGAGCGAAAAAAAGGAGGACCAGATGAGAACAGAGAAGAAAATGTTTCAATTGATTACTGAGACAGCCAAAAGAGATGATAGAGTGTTGGCCGTGGGACTGAATGGTTCACGAACAAATAACAAAGCACCTAAAGATTTGTTTCAAGATTATGATATTGTGTATGTTGTAGAATCAGTTGAGGCTTTTGTTATAGATCCGTCATGGATTGACCAATTCGGGCCACGTTTAATTATGCAAACGCCGGAGGATATGGTTTTGTTTTCACCAACAGGGAATGGCCGCTTTACTTATTTGATGCTGTTTGATGATGGCAATCGGATCGATTTGACTTTGTGTCCTAAAGAACAGGCAGATAATTGGAATGAAGGTGATCACTTAGCTGAGATTTTATTGGACAAAGAGCAAGTATTACCGAGGTTAACAGCAGCAACCGATCAAGATTACTGGGTAAAACGTCCAAGTCAGGCAGAATTTTTGGATTGCTGCAATGAATTTTGGTGGGTCAGCACTTATATTGTAAAAGGCTTATGCCGTAATGAATTGTTCTATGCAGCGGATCATCTAAATGAAATATGTCAAAAAGAATTGTTACGTTTGTTATCTTGGCAAGTAGGATCAGAACATGGCTATCAAATTAGTGTTGGCAAAAATTATAAGTACTTACCTAACTATCTAATGAAAGAAGAATATGAAGCAATTTTGGCAACGATGAATAGCTCTAGCATTTCATCTATTTGGTCCGCATTGGTTTCACTACAAAAGCAGTTTGATCATTATGCTCAGAAATTTGCACAAAAAAATCACTTTGATTATGATCAAAAAACAGCTATAAAAGTTATGAACTATACAAAAGATTTTAGTGCTAGCTGCTAAGGTAGTTCTTTCTTGCACTTTTTTTTAGATAATTGGATGAGGATTAAGGAAGATTTTAAAGTTTATTGTAAATATAGTAGAATTTCATCAAAGATATTAGCAAATAGTCTTTTTTCCTCTCCCTTATGTGTGGTAGAATGATAAGTACACTGTATCGAATTTTGACGGTTGCAGTATCCTGTTTACTAGAAAAAAATGATATTAAGCACTTATACATAAAAAACATGAATTTTTTCTCATATGTAAGCAAAATAATTGAAGATTACGAGGATTTTAACTAAACTATCTTTAAAATGCAGTTACTGAAGTAGCTGTTGTTAGGAAAAATTTAAAATAATCACAGGAAGCTTGTATTCCTTTTACACTATTTTTGAAACAGGAGAAAGCATTGCCTCAAAGTAAGCATATAAATTTAAAAAAAGGAAGATAGCTCAATGGAAAATGAAGAAATAGTTAGTCGCTCAGTTAAAAATTCAAGAGCGCCGCAAAATAAGAAGCAGCCAAATAAGAAAAAGAAAAAATGGCTAGTTCCAATAGTTGGTTTATTAATTTGTTTAGCACTTGTATTTACGGGCGGTCTCGTTTATTTTCAATCTCATTTTTTTATCACAGCCAAAGCGAATGGTGTTGATATCAGTTTATTAAATGCAAAAGCTGCAAAAGAAAAACTAGAACAACTGAATAAAGCTGAAGATGTTGTGATTAAAGTAAATGGTAAAGAAGAAAAAATTGCTTTGCCTGAAAAATATCAAATAACAGAAGAATATTTGAAACAAAACATGGGTGACCGTTCAATCAAATTACCGATCAATGAAGATTACAAGAATGAATTGAAAAACAAACTAAATGAACTTACGTTCGAAGAAGGAACACCAAGTCAAGATGCTCGGATCGAAAAAGTTGATGGTAACTACCAAATCTTACCAGAACAAATTGGGACAGCGGTTGATAAAGAAGCGTTGATGAATCAAGTCCTAAAAGATGTTGACGAAAATAAAGGTAGCTACGTCTATGATGTCAAAGAATTTTATCAAAAACCAACAGTGACAAAAGACGACAAAGGACTACAAGAAAAGTTAGCTTCGTTATCCAAAAAAGAAAATAAAGTGATTACGCTTGATATAAATGGCGAAAAATTGACGCTTACAAAAGAAGAACTACAATCATTTATGGATACAGCGGGAAATGTTGATCCAAATAAAGTTTATGCTTGGGTAGAACAAACAAACCAAAAATATGGCTCAATCTTCAAACCAATCATTTTTAAAAATGTTCATGGCGTAACAACGAAATATAAAAACAATGGTAGCTATGGCTGGGACATCAATATGCCACAAACAAGAGATTTACTTGTTCAAGCACTTAATAGTGATAAAGATACTGAAACAATCACAGTACCGATCGATGGTGATGTAACACAATCTTCAACGGTTGATAAAGATTATGTTGAAATCGACTTAAACGATCAAAAGATGTACTTCTTTAAAAATGGTGCCAAAGTCGTTGAAACAGATGTGATCACAGGACGCTATAACAAAGGAACTGCGACAGTACCTGGATTCCATACAATTTTGTACAAAGATACTGATACAAAGTTGGAAGGCGAAATGCTTGATGGTTCAAAATATAGTGTACCAGTAAAATATTGGATGCCATTAAAGAGTTTTGGTGGTGTTGTGACACAAATCGGAATTCATGATGCTGATTATAAAGCAGAGTATTTTGGTAACAAAGAAGCCTATAAAACTAATTTTGGTAGTAACGGTTGTATCAATACACCAGGAGCAGCTGTTGCTCAAATCTTCAATGGTGCGTATGCTGGAATGCCAGTAATCGTTTATGGTCACATTTATGATGATGCACCAGGAGAATTTGATAAACCTGTTGATTATGGTGAACCAGCTTAAAAGAATAGTTAAAAGAAGTCCAAACGGGCTTCTTTTTTTAATAAATCGACTAAAACATTAGCGTAAGGAGAAAATTGCCTATGAATATCTTTGATAAAATCGCCCATCATTACGACTCGCCAAAACAATTAGCGTTAGCAAATATCATAACGACAGAGATTCAAAAAAAATTGGGAAATCTTATTGGAGCAACCTTACTAGACTACGGCTGTGGCACGGGTTTGATTGGCTTAGAAATTGCCGCTGGTTTTAAGGAAATACTATTCGTCGATCCGTCTGAAGAAATGATTCGGATTGTCGATTAAAAAATCGAACAAACAAAACGGACCAACGCAACAACACTTGTAGGCAGTTTCTCTAAAGAAAATACCTTTGAGTTAACAGCTGACATCATTGTTGTCTCACTAGTGTTGTTACATGTACCAGATACAATCGGATTGTTGACATCGTTATATCAAACGTTGAATCCTGGTGGTCGTATCTTAGTAGTCGACTTTGATAAAAATGAAAAAATCAGTCATGACAAAGTTCATAATGGTTTTATTCAGGCCGAACTTCGCAAACAATTTGAAGAAGCGGGCTTTAGGGCAGTATCAAGTGAAACGTTTTATCAAAGAGAAAACCTATTTATGAATCAAGATGCCTCAATGTTTATATTAAGTGCTGAAAAATAAATAATTTTAAGTTAAAAGTGCTATCATAGATTCAAGGACGATCAACAATTGAAGGGAGGAAACGCTATGCCATTTATTCATGTCGAACTAATCGAAGGACGCAGCGAAGAGCAATTAACAAAAATGGTCAAAGAGATCACAGAGGTTGTCTCTAAAAACACGGGAGCACCGCAAGAAAATATTCATGTTATCGTAAATGAAATGAAAAAAGACCGCTATGCTCAAGGTGGAACTTGGAAAAAATGATTCTTTTGAAGAAATACTTGCTTTTTATTTAAGAAAGTGTTTAAATTAAACATAAATGATTGATGAGAAAGACACCTGAACTTGTAAGCAGTCTTTTAGAGAGGAAAATCTCGGCTGAAAATTTTCCAGACCCGCGCAAGGAATGACCACTTTTTCCAACCTTTGTTGAAACAAAGGCGGTCGTACCGTTAACACGCTTGAGGAACATGACTGTTTGTCATGTTTGAAAATAGGTGGAACCACGAACTTTTCGTCCTAGTATCTGATCAAATTCAGATGCTGGGACTTTTTGCTGTGAATCACCACGATTGGCTTTGCCAGAGTGGATGATGAACAGTACTTGGCGAGCGTAGTCGAGCGAAGTATCCATACTAGGGAATCAAGCAAAGCCATGTACTAAGAAAATAAGAGAGAAGATTCTGTTTGCAAAAGGAAGTTATTGAATATCACCATGATTGGCTCTGCCAGAGTGGATGATGAACAGTACTCGTTGAACAAAGTGGCTTATAACCGTACATGATCTGTTAGAGTTGTTATCTTTTCAATCATAATTTACTAAAGGAGGAAACAAAAATGTCAATTAAAATTACATTTCCAGATGGCGCAGTCAAAGAATTTGAGGCTGGCTCATCAACATTAGATATTGCTAAAAGCATTAGTAACAGTTTAGCTAAAAAAGCCTTAGCAGGGAAGTTTAATGGTACATTAATAGATTTAGTTCGCCCAATCGAAGAGGATGGAACGATTGAAATCGTAACACCAGATCATGAGGATGCACTAGGGATTTTACGTCACTCATCTGCTCATTTAATGGCGAATGCATTACGCCGTTTATTTCCAAAAATTAAATTTGGTGTAGGACCAGCAATCGATTCAGGCTTTTATTATGATACTGATAATGGGGAAAATCCAATCACAGCTGAAGATTTACCTGCTATTGAAGCTGAAATGATGAAAATCGTCAAAGAAAATAATCCAATCGCTCGTAAAGTTGTTTCAAAAAACGAAGCGTTAGAATTATTTGCAGATGATCCTTATAAAGTTGAATTGATTTCAGAGCTTCCAGAAGATGAAATCATTACAGTTTATGATCAAGGTGATTTCGTTGATTTATGCCGTGGGGTTCATGTACCATCTACTGGACGTATCCAAGTCTTCCAATTATTATCAGTAGCTGGAGCTTACTGGAGAGGAAATTCTAACAATCAAATGATGCAACGGATTTACGGAACTGCTTTCTTTGATAAAAAAGATTTAAAAGAATTTATCAAAATGCGCGAAGAAGCCAAAGAACGTGATCACCGTAAGCTAGGGAAAGAGCTTGATTTATTTATGCTTAATCCAGATGTAGGTTCAGGATTACCCTTCTGGTTACCAAAAGGTGCAACAATTCGCCGTACAATCGAACGTTACATCACAGATAAGGAAATCAGCTTAGGTTATCAACATGTGTATACACCAATTATGGCCAATGTTGAATTTTATAAGAGATCAGGTCATTGGGATCATTATCATGAAGATATGTTTCCACCAATGGATATGGGCGATGGCGAAATGCTAGTACTCCGTCCAATGAACTGTCCGCATCATATGATGGTATATAAAAATGATATCCACAGTTATCGTGAACTACCAATTAGAATTGCTGAACTTGGTATGATGCATCGTTATGAAAAATCAGGTGCCTTATCTGGATTACAACGTGTGCGTGAAATGACCTTGAATGATGGACATACTTTTGTTCGTCCAGATCAAATCAAAGAAGAATTCCTACGTACATTGAAATTAATGGTAGAAGTATACGCTGATTTTGATGTAACAGATTATCGCTTCCGTTTAAGCTTAAGAGATCCGAACAATAAAGAGAAATACTTTGATGATGATGCCATGTGGGAAAGATCGCAAACGATGATCAAAGAAGCGGCAGATGAAGCAGGAATTGATTATTTTGAGGCAGAAGGTGAAGCAGCCTTTTATGGTCCTAAACTAGATGTTCAAGTAAAAACTGCGCTAGGAATGGAAGAAACGTTATCAACAATTCAAATTGATGCATTATTACCAGAACGTTTTGATTTGACTTATGTTGGTGAAGATGGTGAAAATACACATCGTCCATTAGTTATCCATAGAGGAATCGTTTCAACAATGGAGCGTTTCGTGGCTTATCTAACAGAAGTTTACAAAGGCGCGTTCCCAACCTGGTTAGCACCAATTCAAGCAACAATCATTCCTGTATCCGTTGAAGCTCATTCTGATTATGCATATGAAGTGAAAAAACGTCTGCAAGAACAAGGTTTACGTATCGAAGTCGATGATCGCAATGAAAAAATGGGTTATAAAATCCGTGCATCTCAAACACAAAAAATTCCTTATCAAATCGTTGTCGGTGATAAAGAGATGGATGATGCGACTGTGAACATTCGTCGTTATGGTAGTAAAGAAACCGAAGTGATCGATTTAAATATCTTTGTTGATAGCATGGTCGCAGACGTTTCGAATTACAGTAGAAGATAATAAAATAAATAGGCAGAGCAATCATGCTTTGTCTATTTTTTTATAAAAATTAAATATTTTCTTAGTAAGGGGATTACCCCTATTTTTTTTTGCATTTTTTCGTTACAATAGAGAAGCGAGACTTTTCTCATATGGAGGATTAACGATAAATGAAAAAAATGAGCTTTTTAGATAAATTAAAAAATAACAATGAAGAACCAATGACCCAAAAAAGTAAAAAATCACATATTCCCTTTCGACTGAACTTATTGTTTTTCGTGATTTTTGGTTTATTTGTGGCATTGATCGTTCGCTTAGGTTACTTGCAGATCGCTGAAGGACAGCAGTATGCGCAAAAAGCTGAAGAAAATTCAGCGCTAAAAATCAAAAGTAGTGCACCGCGGGGCGAAATTTACGATGCAAAAGGCAACCTTTTAGTAGGAAATAAAGCTAATTTGGCAATCACGTATACACGTGGAAAAAAAGTTCAAGCAAAAGATTTAGTGCCGATTGCAAATAAGGTTAACGACCTGATTCATGTACCGGCAGATGAATTAACAGAACGTGATAAAAAAGATTTCTGGTTGGCTAATCCGGATAATTTGAAAGCTGCTCAAAAACGTTTGACTGATGCAGATAAGACAGATGAAAAAGGCAACAAGATCACGGATGAAGGAACCTTATATGTTAAAACTGTCGAAAAAGTAACACCGGAAGAAGTCGATTTCGATGAACATACTATGCAAGCTGCTACAATCTTTAAGCGGATGAATGCTGTGCAGGAACTAAATACAGCGTTCATTAAAAATGAAGGAGTTACTCAGGATGAAATTGCGATAATCGGTGAGCATACCTCAGAAATTGCCGGAGTATCGACTGGAATGGATTGGGATCGAGATTATCCACATGACACAGACCTTAAGAGCCTTTTAGGCAAGGTATCTTCTCAAAAAGCCGGCTTACCTGCAGAAGAGGCAGACGAGTATATTGCTAAAGGATATGAATTAAATGACCGTGTCGGAACAAGTTATTTAGAAAAACAATATGAAGATGTACTCCAAGGTAAAAAAGGGGTTTCAGAAGTAACCTTAGATAGTAAGGGAAAAACCATTACACAAACACCTGTTACAGAAGGTAAAAAAGGTGAAAACTTAAAACTAACTATTGATATGGCTTTCCAGGCGAAAATCGAAGAGGTTGTGAGAGCACAGTATCAACAATTACTAGCAACAGGAAATGCTGCTTATTCAGACGGTGCCTATGTTGTTGTAATGAATCCTAAAACAGGTGCTGTGATGGCAATGGTGGCCTTAGATCGTGATTTAGCGACAAATGAGCTGACCTCTAATCCTTTGGCCACGATTAATAAAGCTTTTGAGCCAGGATCAGTGGTAAAAGGCGCAACGATTTCAGCGGGGTATGAGCAAGGGGTAATTTCTGGAAATGATGTTTTGATCGATGAGCCATTGCAAATATATGGAAGTGAACAAAAATCATCTGTGTTTAATAAGGTTCCAGGTAACCAAATACCACTTAGTGCAGAGCAAGCTTTAGAGTATTCCTCAAATGCTTATATGATGAAATTAGTTTTAAAAATGATGAAGACAGATTATCAATATAATATGGTCTTACCGTATAAAACAGGCGATCCAACCTTATTTAATGTATTACGTCAAACATTTGGCGAATATGGTATGGGTGTTTCGACAGGAATCGATATACCAGGCGAATCAACTGGTCTTTCTAATAAGGACTTTGATTCTGAATTTGCGCCAATGCCAGGTCATTTACTTGATTTGTCGTTTGGACAATATGACACGTATACAGCAATGCAATTAGCACAATACGCTTCAACTGTGGCAAATGGCGGGACTAGAATTGCACCGCGTGTAGTTGATGGGATCTATGAAAATAAAGCAGACGGATCACTTGGAGAGCTGAAAGAAGAACTGAAACCTAAAGAGTTGAATAAAGTTGATATTTCTTCAGAGCAAATGCAAATCATCCAAAATGGGTTTTATGATGTTGTTCATGGTAATGGCATCTTTACAACTGGTAAATATATGCAAGGAGCAGCACTTGATATCGCTGCTAAAACAGGGACCGCCGAAACCAATGTTGGCGAGCATGTAACTGTTAACAGTAATGTCGTTGCTTATGCGCCGTATAATGATCCAGAAATCGCTGTAAGTGTGATTTTACCCCACTTAACGAGTGAAAGTACTAGACCAAACCAATCAATGGTAACAGCGATTGTTAATGCCTATGCTGAGTATAAAGCACAATAAGATTTGTAAAGTAGTTTTCCTTTACAAATTTTACTAAAAGGGTAGAAATTCTGGAATAAACATGATATGATATTTGAGGCTAAGAAATATCTTAGAAATACAACATTAGATATAGGAGGGAAAACACATGCGCGTAAACATTACTTTAGAATGTACTTCTTGTAAAGAACGTAACTATCTAACAAGCAAAAATAAACGTAACAATCCTGATCGTTTGGAAAAACAAAAATATTGCCCACGTGAAAGAAAAGTTACTTTACACCGTGAAACAAAATAAGGTTTTGAATCATTACACTAACTTCTTATTAAATAAGGAGTTAGTTTTTTTTATCCTATTTATTGAAAAATAGTAATTGACTAGGCGGCTTTAAAAAAAGGAACAAGTAAATTCAAAATATACTTTCCTTTATCTAGAGTTTTATTTATACTATTGAGAATGGGATGTTGGTTATACAGTGAATAAAGTTTAAGAAAACTTAAAAATTTTATTGATGATGTCTGTTAGATGCCAAATGTGTTACAGAGTTGTAAAAGGAGTTTTTGTATGAGAAAGAAAATGTTGGTTGTTTGGTTGTTAATGTTAGTTTTCCCAATTGTTTGTTATGGAGAAGACATTGAGGAGCCTGCTACTGAATCAAGTTTTAATGCTTTAAATGATTTGACGAGTCGGTATGCTCGTAAGCAGGTATTAGATGGTACAACGACAAGTGTTAAAAAGAAAAAGGCAGAGGTTTATTTGGAATTTCCTTTTGATAATAGTCCCTATGTGGCTTTTTCAACATTTTTATTGAATGGTCCAACACATCATTACAGTGGCTTTATTGAAACAATCTACTATCGTGATAAGATCAAGATCAAAGATATGTATTATGAGAAAAATCCAGTAAAAACAGATAAAATTGGGATTTATTCAACAGATTTATGTTTTACTTCTAATGAAGGAGTTATTTACCATTACAAAAATGTGCCGTATTTAGTGAGTAGCGACCAAATGACAACCTTTTTTTCAGAGGTAGATTTTAATAAAGAGCATAAAAAGATCTCTGGTAAAATTAAAATGCCAGCATCAAAAAATACATATCAAATAGAACTATTCTATACGGATAATGATGAGTACCATTATCAAGAAACGACTGCTGATAAGAATGGTGTGTTTAGTCTTTCTTTGAATCGAGAGGGGATTGAAGGAAAGATGTATCTTAGGAGTAGCGATGGTTTAGGGAATTATGCCAATGCTTGTGATATCGATAAGACGGGAATGATAGGTTATCCGGTTCCACGAGAAGCCTTAAAGGTAATTGAAGCAAGCTATAAGCAAAATACAAAAAAAGAAACAAGCGTTGTCAAGATAGTGATTACTATCGTTTCAAGAATGTTACTTGTCATTCTGTTTATTCTTGTTTTACTACGTTTACGAGTGATTATAAAGCGTAGACAAAGAAGAAAAAGAGTGAAGTGAAATAGTTCTAATTGAAATTGCTTTTATTCGCCAACCGCATATAGAATAGCTATACTAAGAGTTAAGATAAGATTGTTTTCACACATGGTAGGGGTGCTTTTGTGAAATCGTAGATCTGTCTTAACTCTATTTGTAAGCAGGAGGTATATTTGTGAATTCAGTTCGTTTTAACCAATTGTATCTGCTTGTAACAGGGATCATCCTAGTTGGACTTGGTGCGTTTATCCAAAATCAACCAAGACTAGTCTTTTCTTTTTTTAATTTATTGATTCCAATTCTTTTAGTGATCGATGCTGTTTCTCACTTTTTTCAACGTGAAGAACATAAAAAAGAAAGACTGATTCGCAGTCTTTTAGAAATTACATTGGCGATCTTTTTTGTTATTTCAACACTTTCCTTTGATGTTTTGACGATTCTATTCGGAGTCTATATCGATATTAAAAGTGTAGCATTGCTCGCAAAGTATTGGACATATAAACAGAATAGTTTCGCTGGTCGATTGAATCTATTGGTTTCAGGTATTGGAGGAAGTATCATTGGAACCTTGTTGCTTTTTTCCGCATTTTTATCTAGAAATCAAATTCTGACTTGTTTAGTTGTTTATTTTGTTTTGTTGGGTGTGATCAATATTTGTCTGGGTATGAGATTATTTTTCCCAACAAAAACTATTGATCAGCTTAAGCGAAAGATTCGTTTGACGCCGCCAGTTTTTATTGAAGCGTTGATTCCACGATTTGTTTTGAAAGAAACAAATACTTTATTAGAACCTGATTCAGCCGGAAAAAACGATACTATTGCTAAAATTCAAGAAACAAAAGAAGCTATTAAACCGGATTTGGAAATTTTCATCCATGTAACTGAAAAAAGTTTTGGATCGATTGGACACATGGATCTTTCTTTTGAAGGGGAAATTATTTCATATGGGAATTACGATAGGGATTCGATTCATCTTTTTGAAACAATTGGTGATGGTGTTTTGGTAACGGGTGCCAAACGGGATGAATATATTCCTTTTTGTATCAAGCACGATCAAAAAACATTGTTTTGTTTTGGCATTAAATTAACAGATGAACAACGTGAGGGGATTCGAGCAAGTATAAATGATATCCGCCAAAGTTCTTATGATTGGGCATCTCATTTACAGCGTGATCCACATGGAAGCTATACAGATTATGCCAGCTTATTAACCAATTTGTCCAACTGCCAGCTCCATAAATTTCATCATGGAGCATTTAAAACCTATTTTGTTTTGACAACGAATTGTGTGTTACTGGCAGATACGATTTTAGGACCCACTGGAATCGATCTACTGACAATTAATGGTATTTTAACGCCAGGAACCTATCTAGAATTTTTAAGAAATGAGTTTAAGCGAGCCGATAGTAATGTAATCAGCTTTGAGGTTTATAATTAGGTCAGCTTTTAAGGAGAGAATAAAATGAAAATCAGTATCCGTCATCGCTATATCAAGAAAGTTCCAGTATTAGAAGTTGTGGCAGAAGAAAGTAAAGATCAAGTTTTGCCCTTGGTGATTTATTATCATGGTTGGCAGTCTGCCAAAGAATTGTCGTTAACCCAAGCAAGAAAATTGGCGAGAAAAGGAATCCGAGTGATTTTACCTGATGCAATGAATCATGGTGAGCGAAAAACTGGACCGATCTCACCAATTCCTTCGGTAACATTTTGGGCAAGTATCCAATATAATATTATTGAGTTTGCACAATTAGTTCGCCATTTTGATAAACAAGGATTGATCGAATCTGGAAAAATTGGTGTTGGCGGTGTTTCTATGGGAGGCATTACAACTTGTGCTTTACTGACCCAACATCCGGAAATCAAAACAGCAGCATGTATGATGGGGACACCTAAACCATTGCGTTATATTGAGCGGGTGATGGAACGCTCAGCAGAAATGGATTTTTTTGTACCAAAAGACGTACCGTTATTGCTTAGCTGGGTAGCAAATTATGATCTTTCCAAAGTGCCAGAAAGATTGGCTCAACGACCTGTTTTATTTTGGCATGGTACTGATGACCCTAAAATTCCCTATGAAGATATGGCCGATTTTTACCAAATGATTGAAGATCAACCATATGCTGAAAATAGTCAATTTATAACGGGTGTTGGCGATGGGCATTTGGTCAAAGGTGAAATGATGGATGTTGTGGCTGAGTTTTTTGAAAAAGAATTAAAAAAAGAGGAACAGTTTGGCAGAGGAAATTGACTTAAATAGTAGCTACTTTCTCCTATAGTGTTTGATCACATGTGTTTGAAGCATGACGTTTAGCGTTACGTTTCAAACACTTTTTTACTTTACACATGAATATTTTAATTTTTCACAAAGAATGATTCTCTTTTTTAAAGGGTAAGCTATAATGGAATTAATAATAAAGAAAGATCATGGATAAAGTTAATTGGAGATGAACGCTGTGGTGGGTAAACAGAGAAATTATCGAGATATTTTTGTGAAAGAACAATTTTTTAGTGATTTTTATTTTTTTAATATTGGGCATGAACTTTGTGGAAGTAGACATCATCACGGACCAACGATGAGAGAAGAACACGTTGTTCATTATATTGTTTCAGGGCAAGGAGCTTATGAGGTTAATGGAATTAAGTATCGTTTAGAAGCTGGTAATTTTTTTATTATTAAACCAAATGAAATGACATTCTATCAAGCAGATGCTAAGGATCCTTGGGAGTATTATTGGTTTGGTTTTTCTGGTGCAATGGTCAAAGAGCTTCTTTATAGTAATGGGATCGGCTCCTCAGATTATGTAGGAAAAGTTGAGCAGACACAGGGAGTAAAAAAACTCTTTGAAGAGATAATGACTTCTAATATGTTTGATGATCGGGAGAAATTAATCAATCAAGCTCGTTTTCTTACTTTATTTTCTGGATTTAAGTTACAGGAAAAAACGATTCATTCTTCTATTTTAGAAAGCCGAAAACAAAAGTATAGTGAATCATTTTTGTTGTATGTAAAAAACAATTATTATCGTGAAGAACTTTCAATCAGTGAAATCGGTCATTCAATGGGCTTGAATAGTTCCTATTTGAGCCAAGTAATTAAGGGTGAAATTGGTTTTTCACCAATGGGATATTTAAAAGAGTTTCGTTTACAGAAAGCATCCATCTTATTGGAAACAACCAATTTACCAATTACAGAAGTTGCGCTAGCAGTTGGATATAAGAGTAGTCAAACTTTTTCGAGAGCGTTTAAAAATCAGTTTGGTTGTTCACCATCCAATTTTTCTGGCCAAAGAAGATAAGAAATTGCATTATTTTTCTAAAATAATGTTATGTGAAAATGAAAGCGCTTCAATTATAATGAGTTTGTTGAGCAGCATTGAAAGATGTTAAAAAATACGGCAAAACATTGAGGACTTATCACATGATAAGAGTGGCTACAAAGCAACTGAAAAAGAAAATTAGCTTCTCTTTTTATTGTTTGATAAAAATGAAGCAAAACCGAATTGACATGATATTACCTAAAAATTGGGGAGGAAAAAAAATGACAAAAATTTCTTTTATTGGCGCAGGCAGTACGATTTTTGCTAAAAATGTATTAGGGGATGCCATGCTTACACCAAGTTTACAAGCTTCAGAAATTGCGTTATATGATATTGATGAAGTCCGTTTGAAAGAGTCGGAATTGATGTTAAAAACGATCAATAAAAATTCGAATGCAGGACGCGCAAAGATCCAATCCTTTACAGATCGTAAAGAAGCACTACGTAATTCCGATTTTGTAATCAATGCAATCCAAGTTGGGGGCTACGAGCCAAGCACTGTCATTGATTTTGATATTCCAAAAAAATATGGATTAAAGCAAACGATAGCGGATACAACAGGGATTGGCGGGGTTTTTCGAGGTTTGCGAACGTTACCAGTTATGTTTGAATTTGCTAAAGAAATTGAAGCAGTTTGTCCGAATGCTTGGCTATTGAATTATACGAATCCAATGTGTATTTTGACAATGGGCATGCTGAAGGCAACGAAAGTCAAAACGGTTGGTTTATGTCATAGCGTTCAAGTTTGCGTACCAGAGTTGTTTAAACATTTAGAAATAGATCAAGAGTATGATTTAAATGATTTCCAATGGAAAATTGCGGGTATCAACCATATGGCTTGGTTATTGGAAATCACAAAAGAAGGGCAAGACTTTTATCCAGAAATCAAGCGATTGGCGAAGTTGAAAAAGGGACCTCATGATGACGCTGTCCGCTTCGAGTTGATGAAGCACTTCGGGTATTATGTCACCGAATCTAGCGAACATAATGCAGAATATCACCCATATTTTATTAAGAAAAATTATCCAGAATTAATTGAAACACTGAATATTCCAATTGATGAATATCTAAAGCGTTGCGTGAAACAAATTGAAGATTGGAAAAAACAGCGGGATGATATTGTCCACAATGGTTCATTGGAGCATCAGAGAAGCCGAGAATATGCTTCATATATAATGGATGCAATTACAACTGGCAATCCAACTGTGATTGCAGGGAATGTCTTGAACAAAGGCTTGATTACAAACCTTCCAGAAAATGCTTGTGTAGAAGTTCCCTGTTTAGTTGATAAAAACGGCATACAGCCAACTTATGTTGGCGATCTACCAACACAGCTTGCAGCTTTGAATCGCACGAATATCAATGTCCAAGAACTAACTGTTGAGGCCGCAATGACGTTGGAAAAAGAGAAAATTTATCAAGCAGCATTATTAGATCCTCATACAAATTCAGAATTATCGATTGATGAGATTAAGGCAATGGTAGATGAATTGATTGAAGCTCACGGCGACTATTTACCAGAATATCACTAAATAATTAGAAGAGGAGAATCTATCATGAAGAAAATAATTGTGTTGTCTTTACTAGTAATTAGCGGCGTGTTTATTGTTGGTTGCGGGGAAAATAAAGGCGATGAAGATGGGAGAAATGAGGGGAAACAAACGATCACCTACGCCATTTGGGATACGAATCAGGAAAAAGGGATGAAAGAAATGGCCAATTCTTTCGAAAAAGAAAATCCTGATATTAAAGTTAATGTAGAAGTAACACCATGGGATCAATATTGGACAAAGTTAGATGCAGCTGCCACAGGAGAGAGCTTGCCAGATGTATTTTGGATGCATTCAAATGAGTCATATCGTTACATGTCAAATGGAATATTGATGGATCTAACAGAGACTTTAAAAACGAGTAAAAAAACTAGTTTAGATAACTTTCCTAAAAATATTTCTGAGCTGTATGCTTTAGGTGGGAAACAATATGCTATGCCTAAAGACATTGATACAATCGGTCTTTGGTATAATAAAACACTTTTTGATAACGCCAGTATCAGCTATCCAGATGAAACATGGACTTTGGAGATATTTTTAGCAGCCGCTAAAAAGTTGACTGATGAGGAAAAAGGAATTTACGGCTTTACTGCTGTTAATAATGGTCATGAAGGGTATTGGAATTTCATTTTTCAAAATGAAGGGAAAATCATGTCAGCTGACCGCAAAACTTCAGCGTTTACAGATCCTAAAACAGTTGAAGCGATTCAATTCTATGCAGACTTGATCAATAAATATAAAGTATCACCAAGTGCTGATCAATTAGCTGAAAATAAACCTGTTTCTTTTATCCAATCGGGACGTTCTGCAATGGGATTTTTTGGTTCATGGATGTTGGCAGATTTTAAAGAGAATGATTATATGAAAGAAAATACAGATGTTGCTGTCCTGCCTCAAGGAATAAAACGAGCTTCTGTTTATAATGGGCTGGGGAATGCCGTTGCGGCAACCACGAAACATAAGGAAGCGGCTTTAAAATTTATTGAATATCTAGCTTCAAAAGAAGCAAATCTAATTTCAGCTAAAACCGGTGCTGCGATTCCAGCCTATGAAGGAACAGCAGATGAATGGGTCAAAAATACTGAAAACTATAATGTAAAAGCGTATGTAGACATGCTTGATTATGCAGTGATTCGACCATTCTCAAACGAAACTATTAAGGTAGAAACTGTAGAGACGGAAAAAATTGCTGATTTATTAAGTGGGAAAAAATCAGCTGAAAATGTAGCAAAAACAATCCAAACAGAGGTTGACGATATTCTAAAATAAGTGTTTGATACTTGTTTGAAAAGGTGGGGACGAGTATGGAAAAGAAAATAAATAGGCGCAAATACAATCAAGAAGAAATCCTATGGGGAGCGATTTTGATTGCGCCTACCTTGATGGGTCTAATCATTTTAAATATCAAACCTGCAATCGAAACCTTAATATTAAGCTTTCAAAAATCATCAGGTTTTGGTAAAACAGTTTGGGCAGGACTAGAGAATTATAAAAAGCTGATTGGTGATCCTGAAGTTACTCAGGCAGTAATTAATACTCTAGTTTATACGTTGATTGCGGTACCCTTTATCATTGTATTGTCATTAGTAGCAGCAGTTTTAATGAACCAAAAAGTAAAGGGCATTTCCTTTTATCGGACCTTGTATTTTTTACCAGTAGTAGCGACTCCAGCAGCTGTAGCTATGGTATGGCGTTGGTTGTATAATTCTGATTACGGAATTATCAATTATTTATTTTCATTGGTTGGACTAAAAGGAGCAAGTTGGCTGACGAATCCACACACATCTATTTTAGCGATTGCGATTGTAGGAATTTGGAGCACAGTTGGCTATAATATGGTGTTATTGTTATCTGGGTTGCAGGAAATCCCCAAGGATTATTATGAATCAGCAGAAATTGATGGTGCTGGTGCAATTAAACAATTTTTCTCAATTACCTTGCCCTTAGTTTCACCAACGCTGTTTTTTGTTATGGTTACAACGATTATCAGTTCATTACAAGTCTTTGATTTGATTTTCATGATGATCGATAAAACCAATGCTGCATTGCCTAAAACGCAATCCTTGGTCTACTTGTTCTATAAGCAGTCGTTTATCATGAATGATAAAGGCTATGGTTCCGCGATTGTGATGGTTTTATTAGTGATTATCATGCTTATTACCGTTCTTCAAGTCAAAGTACAGAAAAAATGGGTCAATTATTAGAAGGGAGTAAAACAGATGAAATCACAAAAATTAAAAAGCAAAGTACTGATCTATTTACTGTTAATCTTGGGCGCTTGTATAATGGTTCTGCCTTTTGTTTGGATGATTTTAACGTCAGGAAAAACATTAGCCGAGTCTGTTAGAATCCCTCCAAGTATTTTACCAGAAAAATTTCAGTGGAATAATTTTAAGGTAGTCTTGGATAAATTACCATTTATTCAGTTTTACATCAATACTGCTTTAATGATCCTATTTCGAGTGGTTGGATCTGTTTTATTTAGTGCTATGGCAGCATATGCTTGTGCTAGACTACATTTTCCAGGAAGAAATTTGTTCTTTGGTTTAGTTTTGATGCAAATGATGATTCCTACTCAGATATTCATTATTCCTCAGTATTTACTTGTTCAAAAAATGGGTCTGTTAAATTCCATCCCAGCTTTGGTGTTACCTGGGATTGTTAGTGCATTTGGAACATTTTTGTTACGACAGTTTTTCTTAGGTTTACCAGATGAATTAGAGGAAGCAGCAAAATTAGATGGTTGTAATGTTTGGCAGACTTTTTTTAAAGTTATGCTGCCTTTAGCAAAGTCAGGCTTAGTTGCTCTTGCGATTTTTACAGCATTGTTTGCTTTTAAGGACTTAATGTGGCCATTGATTGTAAATATGTCACTAGATAAGATGACATTATCATCTGGTTTGGCAAATTTACAAGGTCAATATACAACCAATTATCCACAGTTGATGGCAGGGTCTTTACTTGCAATTTGGCCAATGTTACTAGTATTTGTGGTATTTCAAAAGAAATTTATTGAAGGAATTGCAACTTCTGGTGGAAAGCTGTAAATGTTGCTAGAAGTGACGAGTATAGAAAAGATTGGGACAAAAACTTCTTTGCTTATTTATGCTGCTCGATAATTTCATCAGATTTAGCGATCAATGATCAGGATAGTAGATACTTAAGAATAATGATTACTATATGATGTATTTGTTTGAAAATGTAAGATGAGTGATTATCAATTAGTAAGATTACAGTTGATTTTTTTAGTCTGATTTATTGTATGGTCTGTTAATCAGCTGATAAAGGACAGTTATAAAATAACTATGAGGTTTAAGTTTTAAAAGTGATTTGTACTAGAAGAATAGCCGGGGTGATTTTTAGCGGATGGAATCCAACTATAAAAGAGGAAATCAAACGATTGTCAGTTTGATTTCCTCTTTTTGGCTGTTTAAAACGAAGAGCCAGGTTCTTTTAAGAATGCAATTTCTTCCTCTGTTGAACGCCTACCTAATACTTTATTTCGATGAGGATAACGACTAAAACGAATCAAAATGTCACGGTGTTTTTGTTCAAACTCAAGATTATGCTCCATTCCCTTTTCAGCAAAGCGTTTCAAGGCTTCATCATGAATGATTAACGACTCAGAATGCATCAGCGGCATATAAAGGAATGCACGTTGTTGTGTTGTTAGCTGATTCAAATTACCCGTGGCGATGGCTTCTTGTGTTAAAATCAAAGCCATTCCATCATAGGCAAAAGCTCGTGCATCATCACGAAATAAATTCCGAGAAAACTGATCTAAAACAATAATTTCAGCTAAACGACCGACCATACTTGTCCGCCAAGCTGATTTTTCTCCTTGAGCAACTTGTTCATGGATAGCTGAAAATCGAGCCTTGATTAATTTATCAAAAACTAAATCTTTCTTAAACCACTGACTTGGCTCACATTCCTCAAACCAGAATGTCACTATTTCATGATAGTCCATCTGCATCTCCTCCAATAATCTAGAATTTCCTTCCTAATCAAGTATAACATACGCTTTGTCATCGCTCTTTCGGATCAGAAACTATTATAAAATGATGGAAGAAAAAGAAACAAAGTAAATAAGTAAGAGAACCTCATTCTCCGGATTGCAGAAAATGAGGTTCTTTTTTGATGATTGAGTATTTTGACGATTATTTTAATTTGAATTTAACTTGTGTATTATCGTTAAATTGACCTTGATATTGGAATTGTTTGTAGCTTGAACCTTTACCTAATTTGTTTAAAATGTGTGAAGTGATTGTTTTTTCACTTCCAGCTTTTAAATCTAAACCAGCGATGATGCCTTCGATTTTTTCTGCAGCAGCATTACCTTGTAATTGGATTTTGTTTGATTTATCTTAATATTGTACTTTGATCGTACCGTTACTATTTACTTGGTACTGTAATTGAATTTGTTGTCCAGTTGTATAGGTTACTTGGATTTCTAATTTTTTAAGATCAGATTGTTCGGGGGTTTCAGGAACTTCTGGCGTTTCAGGTTCTTCAGGTGTAACTGGTGCTTCAGAATCTTTAGGTTCTTCTGGAGTTACAGGCGTGTCTGGCACGTAGTATGATTGTAAGCCAAATTCTGCTTTTACATACCCTTTAGTGATCAAAATAACTTTAAGATGTAAGTCTTTTTGATACGTCATTTTTTGTAATAAGTTGACTAATTTGTAATAATTTCTGCCAAAATCTCTGGCGATCACAGTAGCTTCTGCAGAAGAATAACCAGCAGCTTCCCATGTGCTTGCTTTAACCAATTCATTGTAAACAGATGCTACATTTGAAAACCTGTGTACTCTAAGATATCCGCTTTATTGAATAAAGTGATTGTCTTATTGTAGTTTGATTCCACTACTGTTGCTGCGTCCGCAGTGTTTGACACTACTGCCAAACTAGCTGAACATAAACTGATTGCCAATCCTGCAACCATCATACCTTTGAAAAATTTCAAAAAAATACCTCATCCTTTTTACTGCTATTTTATAAACAGTAGTATACCTATATTATTATCCAAAGAAAATATAAAGTAAATATATATGATAAGTTTATCATAATGTTTAAAATATAATTGTTTTTTATTAGATGTATCTGAATAAGAAAATCAAGTTACTAATTTATTCGATCATTATTTTTGCTATAATATGTAAGGATAAGAACTAAAAATGATGTGTGAAGGGATTTGTAATGATGAAGAAAGCAACAATTACTAAAACAGTTGATTTGTTGGATGGAGGCTGTAATGTTTGTAGCATTATTGAGAATGAAAATTATATTTTGACGATTGATGAGCAGGAAATTCCTTTAGAAGAGCTGACAGTCAACGCATTGATCACAGCGATTGTTTTGAAAAATGGATATAAGCGGAAATATGAGACGGATGTTATTGATGATTATATTTTGTATATAAAAGAAGGACATCAAGTTAGACTTAAGGAAGAGTATAATTTCCTGATTTATTCAAGTGATACAGCAAAAGTAGAAACGCAAGATCAAATAGTGGATGAAAAACAATTAGTTGAAAAAGTGAATGAAATCTTAGAAACGTTATTCAAGCTAGAAGAATTAGAGTTTTGTTTTTAAACTATCAAAAAGGAGTTCTTGCTAATTGCTGTGAGAACTCCTTCTTGGTATTTTTATTTATAAGTATTCTGTTTTTATTAATCTATTTGAAAATAATCAGACATCATCAATTTTTCAAACCGCTCTTGGGATGTAGCAATAGTTTCATCATGATCATAAATCAATAATTTAAAGTCTTCGGTTTTAGGAATATGTCTGAACGTTTCCGATTCTACCAGCAAAATCATTTGTTGACAAAGCCAATCAAGTACAGTTTGGATAGCTTCTTCATCTTCGACCCAATCATCAAATAAATGAAGAGAAGCAAACCGTTGATTTTCATCCCAGTCACCAGTAGTGTATTTCATCGTTTCAAGTTGTTCTCGGTCGTACCCTTTTTCTGTATAGTATTCAGTTGTTTCTTGCCAAAGGTCAACAGTATTGATACAAAGGTTGATTTCCCCTTCTTCATAGATATTACAGTCTAAGGCAAATGCATAAAATGTTTCATCAGAATGATCCAATAAATAATTATCAATACTATCTGTTAAAAAGCTAAAAAAGAATTCTTGTTGTTTCTCTAAAAAGTTTTCCATGGGTTCCTCCAAGCGTTTCGTCTCCTAAACATTGAAACAGATAATAAGAAGAAAGTCTATCTAAAGTTGTTTTTTAAGAAAATATAAAGATTTTCATCGTGTAAAATTTTAGGTAGTTTAAATCATACACATGGTAGCTCTGAGTGTAGAGTAGTTTAAGTCTAATAACACTATCGTGTATAAGGCAATTATATAAAATTTAATTTGACTTTGTGATTCGATACGCTTATAGTTTAAAATGAATTAAATACTTGTTAGGTGAGGCTCCTATATAAACATAGGCTGCTGCTCAGAAATGTCGAAAGACAGGTGCGGGTAGGACAAATTTCGTCGAATTAAGGCGTTTTTCAAAGCAGCTAAAAGCATAGCTTTTTACGTTATATAGTGCTAAAACTCAACGAAGAGAAGATCAAGGTAAGTTGTAAATAAATAGCATAAGTCCATGTGTTTGCCGCTTCTAATCTAATCCCTTCGCTGAGTGTTCTTGGTGAAGGATTTTTCTTTTATCCCAGAATCCATTTAAGCGGCAGAAAGGAATAACTCATGAAAAAATCTGTAAAAATAACGATCATTACCTTACTCTCCATTTTGCTTGTAGTGGTGAGTGCAGGCTGTTATGCAGCTGTATCATTTCAAACAGCGAAAGAAAAAAGCGAAGCAAACGTTTCTAGTAAAAACCAAAATTTTACTGGCGATGAACAAACGCGTGATAAGGAATTGACTGTAATGGTCGTTGGGAATGATTCTAGAGATGACGATGAAGACCAGGGGCGTTCAGATACATTGATGGTAGCCCATTATGATGGTAAAACGAAACAACCAAAACTAATCTCGATCATGCGAGACAGCTACGTAACATTTCCTGATGGCGGACAAGATAAAATCAATGCGGCCTATGCATACGGCGGAGCGCAAATGACCAAAGATGTCTTAAAGACAAATTTTGATTTGCCAATCAACTATTATGTAGTGATTGACTTTAAAGAATTCAGTGATATTATTGATGAACTTTATCCAAAAGGCGTTACGATCGATTCTGAAAAAGACATTAATCTCGATGGTGTAGATATCCTTAAAGGAAAACAAACATTGCACGGAAATAGTTTATTACAGTATGCTCGTTTTAGAATGGATGAAGAAGGCGATTTTGGTCGAATCAGACGTCAGCAACAAGTAATGGATGCTTTAGTTGAACAGTCGAAAGATTTGATCCCAATTTGGGAATTACCTCAGGTTGCAGGGAAAATGGTCGGAAAAATCGATACAAATGTGCCGACAAGTTTATTGATCGATTTAGCAAAAGATTTTCTAACTGGCAACGTAAAACCATTAAAGTCATTATCTGTTCCAGTAGAAGGATCATGGAATTTCAATGATTATACAGAATCCGGTAGTGTGATTGAAATCGATGAGCAAAAAAATGCTGAGGCTATCAAGGATTTTATGAAAGATAATTAGAATAGGATTGAGGATGGAACAAAAGTGATGTCGCTTTTGTTCCATCCTTTTTTCGATTAAAGATAAGGCTATTTCTATGCGTTGGCTTCAAGCTTGTGCTATTCTTTAAGAAAACGGTTTATTTACTTAGAAGGAAGGGTTTGCTATGAAAGTTGTGATCATAGGAGCTTCATTTGCTGGAGTCTCTGCGGCTTTAGCTATCAGAAAAAAACATCCAGAGGCTGAAGTTATTTTAATGGATAAGCAGCAAACAATCGGCTATTTACCTGGCGGCATCAATCTTTATTTTAATGAGACAATCAATCCGATCGAAACGGCTCAATTTATTTCTGAACAAGAGTTAGTAGATCAGGGACTAACGTTATTGTTAAATGCAGAAGTTGTTAGTATAGACGCAAAGCAACATATTATTAACTATGAAAAAGAAGCACTTGAGTCGTTTATCTCATTTGATAAACTTATTTTAGCAACAGGCTCTAGTCAATGGTCGCAAAATATTCTCGGCAGCGACTCAGATAA
>DWQL01000037.1:0-28095 GCA_018231265.1 Noctuana haematospila | reverse complement strand
TTCACTCGATCATCACTTAGTAGTTGTTTTACCATGCTTTCATGTCCACAAGAAGTAGCAATATGCAAAGCAGTTAGCCCATCATTTTTAGAACCATCTTTTACTCGAGCGTTAACACTTGCTTTCTTTTTTAGTAAAAGTTCCACTATTAACATATTGTTGCATGCTGTAGCAAGATG
Source organism: Noctuana haematospila (assembly GCA_018231265.1). Lineage (NCBI taxonomy): Eukaryota > Metazoa > Arthropoda > Insecta > Lepidoptera > Hesperiidae > Noctuana > Noctuana haematospila. The sequence continues at coordinate 27,916 of DWQL01000037.1, read as the reverse complement.
TAACAACGTCCAATCTTCTGCAGCTTCTTCTGAAATTTTTATACTAAATTGATGTTCTTTACTAAAATTTTTACTAAACTTGTTGTACTCTCCTGCATCTTTTCCTTTTAACTCATTCTTTATTTTTTCAAGTAAATTATCTTCATCCAAATCGCTACTTTCACTTACCTCATTTATTATTTCAAAAAACTTCTCCTTCTCTATTGCCATAACCTTTCCCTCTAAATTTATTTTTATCGCTGCATAATCTCACAAAAAAGTTAAATTTATCAAAATTCTATATTTTATATAAAATAAAATTTCCTGTTTCCAAAAATTGGTAAGCATGTTTTTGATGAGATTGTAGAAAACATACTTTTATGACACCATTTGTTGTACGAACTAACTTGGCGAAAACAGATGTTTATATAGTTGTGTGGCAAAATGTTTTGCACTAGTTGTGCTACTTTGTTTTCCGTAATAGTTGAAAAATTAGTAGAAAGTTGTTGTAAGTTTATGTATTTTGAGGCTGTAATGGTCAAAGGTACATGAAGTATGATCAGAGTTAAAGGTGCAAGAGAGCATAATTTGCAGGGTATTGATGTCAATATACCAAAAAATAAGTTAGTTGTTATAACTGGACTAAGTGGTTCTGGTAAGTCTAGCCTCGCATTCGATACGATTTATGCAGAAGGCCAACGCCGATACGTCGAAAGTCTATCGGCTTATGCACGTCAATTTCTTAATATTCAAGATAAACCAGATGTTGAGTCAATCACAGGCCTCTCTCCTGCAATATCAATTAATCAAAAGTCAATCTCAAAAAATCCAAGATCAACTGTTGGAACCGTTACTGAAATTTACGATTATGTACGTTTGATATATGCACGAGTAGGAATACCTTATTCGCCTGTAACTGGGTTGCCAATAACGAAACAGACTGTATCTCAAATTGTAGATACTATTACAGAATTACCTTTAGAAACTAAAGTATATATACTTGCTCCTATTGTGCGTGGCAGAAAGGGAGAGCACCTGAAAGAGATATTGGAAATTAAAAAGCAGGGTTACGTAAGACTAAAAATAAACGGTAAAATATATAATATAGATGAGTTGCCTAAACTCGATAAAAACAAGAAACACGATATTTTCGTAGTTGCAGATAGAGTATCTATATCGGATGATATAGGAAATCGACTACCAAGCAGTATAGAATCAGCATTGAGACTTGCCCATGGCTTGATATATGCAGAAATAGTGGAATTACCCGACAACCATAATTCCGAATATAAAAACGGTCAAGTTTTAACTTTCTCAGAGAATTTTGCATGTCCTGAGTCTGGCTTTACTCTTGAAGAAATAGAGCCAAGATTGTTTTCTTTTAATGCGCCATTTGGAGCTTGTCCTGATTGTGATGGATTAGGAATAAAATTAGAAGTCGATCGGGATCTAGTCATTCCAGATCCAACTAAAACATTGCGAGAAGGGGCAATTGCACCTTGGAATCCAATCAGTTCTCAATATTATCCGCAAATGTTGGAACAAGCAGCTGATAGTTTCAATATTGACATGGATACACCATTTAACGAACTTCCCGTGGAACATCAAGAAATCATTTTGAATGGTTCGAATGGAGAACCTTTCCACTTTCATTATGAAAATGATTTTGGCGGAGTGCGTGATGTGGAAGTTCCATTTGAGGGTGTCTTAACAAATATCAAGCGTCGATATCATGAAACAAATAGCGACTTTACTCGTGATCAAATGCGTTTATATATGACTGAATTGACCTGCCAAACATGTAAAGGATACCGTTTGAATCCACAAGCCTTATCAGTCAAAATCGATAATACCAATATCGGTCAAGTTAGTGAATTGGCTATCAAAAATGCAGTGAAATTTTTCGAAACAGTGACATTATCTGAACAAGAACAAATGATTGCCAAACCAATTTTAAAGGAAGTTGAAGATCGTCTGAACTTTTTAAAAAATGTCGGACTAGATTATTTGACACTTAGTCGAGCGGCAGGGACATTGTCGGGTGGTGAAGCACAGCGGATTCGTTTAGCGACTCAAATTGGTTCTAATTTGTCGGGTGTCTTATATATATTGGATGAGCCATCAATTGGTCTTCATCAAAGAGATAATGATCGTCTGATCGAATCACTAAAGAAAATGCGTGATCTAGGCAATACCTTGATCGTCGTTGAACATGATGAAGACACAATGAGAGCGTCTGATTACTTGATCGATGTGGGACCTGGTGCTGGACATTTAGGCGGAGAAATCGTAGCTTCTGGTACGCCGGATGAAGTCGCAAAAAATCCTAATTCTTTAACTGGTCAGTATTTATCTGGGAAAAAAGTAATCCCAGTCCCTAAAGAACGCCGTAAAGGTAACGGTAAAATAATCAAAGTTACCGGTGCAACTGAAAATAACTTGAAAAATGTCACAGTAGAGTTTCCTTTAGGAGAATTTGTTGCTGTAACTGGTGTTTCAGGGTCTGGAAAAAGTACCTTGGTCAACCAAATTTTGAAAAAAGCTTTAGCTCAAAAAATCAATCGTAATTCGAATAAACCTGGAAAACACAAAAGTATTACTGGATACAAACATATCGAAAAGATCATTGATATCGATCAAAGTCCGATTGGGCGTACGCCAAGAAGTAATCCAGCGACCTATACAAGTGTGTTTGATGACATTCGCGATTTATTCGCAAAGACTAATGAAGCTAAAGTTCGTGGATACAAAAAAGGACGTTTTAGTTTTAACGTGAAGGGCGGCCGTTGTGAAGCATGTCGTGGCGACGGAATTATTAAGATTGAAATGCATTTTTTACCAGATGTCTATGTTCCTTGTGAAGTGTGTCATGGTAAACGTTATAACTCAGAAACACTAGAAGTTCATTATAAAGGAAAGAATATTTCTGATATATTGGATATGACCGTTGAAGATGCAGTGGCATTCTTCCAACATATCCCTAAGATTCATCGTAAATTGAAAACAATTGTTGATGTAGGATTAGGCTATGTTACGTTAGGCCAACCAGCAACCACGCTATCTGGTGGAGAAGCACAGCGAATGAAGCTTGCTAGTGAGCTACACAAAAATTCAAATGGTAAAAATTTCTATATATTAGATGAGCCAACAACAGGATTGCATACTGATGATATTGCGCGATTACTAGTCGTTTTGGAACGATTGGTTGAAGCTGGAAATACGGTTCTTGTGATTGAGCATAATTTAGATGTGATAAAATCGGCAGACCATGTAATTGATTTGGGTCCAGAAGGTGGAGATGGTGGTGGAACAATTGTAGCAACAGGGACGCCAGAAGACATCGCCAAAGTCAAAGCCAGCTATACGGGTAAGTATTTAAAACGAGTTTTATAAATTGGTATACTCCATTTTGAAAGTATTACCGTTGTTTTTAAAGAAAGTATGAAGTTTGGAACAAAATTGTCTATTGGTATTGATTTCTTAAAGTGGTTGCAGTAGAATCACAATCAGATAGATATATTGTTCAACCTAATTGGTATATATCTTTCCTTCTATAAATAATCCGTTCAAAAAAGAAAAGTACAGCCTTCATCAGTGAAGGTTGTCTTTTTTTTTGAAAAAATAAGGACTTATTCCGTGAAAAGTAAATATAAGAGAACTATTTGGTAAATAAAAATGAGAATAAAATGATAAAACGAATGAAAACATACGTTTTATAATCACTTTTACTTAAAAAAAGTCAAAAAAAGAAAGAATATATACGTAAGTTGAATAATAATTTCTTAAAAAACATGATATTCTATAGATATCAGAAGAGTATGAAAGGATGATTTTTTCTTGAAAAAAAGAGAAGTAAAAATTGGTGAACATTATGTTTGTCATGAATCAAATTTTTCTTGGTTTTTTGTAGGGGAAGCCATCTCCAAAAAAGAAGAAGATGTACAAGTCAAAGTGGTTAAATGCCATCCGTCTGATCGTCCAGTCATAAGTTGTGATGAGCCTATTTTGAATTTAGCCTATTTTAATGTCATTGAGAATGCATAGTTAGGTAGAGAGACTTGCTTAAATTATTTTATTCAAACATAAATAAACAAAAAACAAGAGAACAAAACGTTTGTTTTGTTCTCTTGTTTTTTTACAAATGTTTTTTAATTCATTATATATATATGGAATCCATTGTTATGTGGTTATAATATAGTAGAAAAGTGTCTTTGGCTCTAGTCGAAGTGATTTAGTGATGTATCAAATAGTAATCTGAAGCAATACTGATAGATAATACTGTTCCAATTTTTATTCGCATCAATTTATAAGAAAATTCGAATAAATCAATAGAATCGTTTGAAAAGCTTTCTTTGATACGCCCGGAATGCTATAATTAGTAAAATGTTTTCAAAGGAGCGCTATACATGGCTGATAATTTACAATTAGTGATAATCACTGGAATGAGCGGGGCAGGGAAGACTGTAGCCATTCAAAGTTTTGAAGATATGGGGTATTTTTGTATCGATAATATGCCCCCAAGTTTAATCCCTAAGTTTTGGGAATTGATCAAAGAATCTGGAAAAGTAACGAAGATTGCTTTAGTAATTGATTTACGCTCTCGTAACTTTTTTAGAGAAATTCAAGATATGTTAGTTGAATTAGAAAATACTAATTTGATCGACACAACGATCATGTTTTTAGATGCAACAGATGAAGAATTAGTTTCTCGTTATAAAGAAACGCGCCGTGCGCATCCATTAGCAATGGATGGCCTAATTACAGAAGGCATTAGAAAAGAGCGAGCGATTCTTGAAGAGATCAGAGGTGATGCGCAAGTTGTGATCGATACGACTGAATTATCTCCAAGACAATTACGAGAAAGAATCAATGAAGAATTCAAATCAAGAGATACCCATGAATTTCGTGTTGAGCTGATTTCATTCGGTTTTAAATATGGATTGCCGATTGATGCTGATATTGTGATGGATGTGCGTTTTTTACCAAACCCTCATTATATCCCTGAACTAAGACCGCTGACAGGTCAAGATTCATCTGTTTATGATTATGTCATGAGTTTTCCAGAGACAGAAAGTTTTTATACTCGCTTTATCGATTTGTTGAAAAACGTGATGCCTGGTTATGAAAAAGAAGGCAAATCCAGTGTAACGATTGCTATCGGCTGTACGGGAGGACAACATCGTTCAGTAGCTTTGACAGAACGTGTGGCTAAGGAACTTGAACAAGATTACCATGTAAACATCACACATCGTGATAAAGGCAAGCGGAAAGAGACGGTGAACCGCTCATGAAAATGAAAACCTACCGGATTAGAAAACCTAAAATCGTCGTTGTTGGCGGTGGAACGGGTTTGCCTGTTATTTTAAAAAGCTTGCGGAACCAAAGTGCTGATATCACAGCTGTTGTGACTGTTGCTGATGATGGTGGCAGTAGTGGGGCGATTCGTGAGTCAATGAATATGACGCCGCCAGGAGATTTACGTAATGTGTTGGTTGCTTTGTCTGATATGCCCCAGCTTTATGAAGATATTTTTCAATATCGGTTTGATAAATCAGACAAGTATTTTGCCAACCATGCAATTGGTAATTTGATTATTGCTGCTGTTTCAGAAATGCGTGGCAGCACTTATGAAGCAATTCAGCTACTTTCAAAAATGATGCATGTAGATGGACATATCTATCCTTCGTCAGAAAGACCATTGACTCTTCATGCTGTATTTAAAGATGGTACGACTGCGATCGGTGAATCAAGCATTGCCGTTGATCGTAAAACAATTGACCATGTTTTTGTAACCAATACCAATGACGATGAGCAACCTAAAGCGGCTAGAAAAGTTGTTAAAGCAATTGAGGAAGCGGATATGATCGTGTTGGGACCAGGCAGTATGTTCACCAGTATTTTACCTAATTTGGTGATCAATGAAATTGGCGAGGCGATCATTAATGCGGAAGGTGAAGTCGTCTATATTTGTAATATAATGACTCAAAAAGGTGAAACAGAACATTTTACTGATGCTGATCATGTGTGTGTACTTCATGAACACTTGAATAGTAAATTTGTTGATACTGTTTTGGTCAATACAGAAAACGTTCCTGATGGCTATATGGATCCAGAAGTTTATGATGAGTACTTAGTCCAAGTGGAACATGACTTCCAAAAATTACGAGACGAAGGCTGTCGTGTGATTTCTACGGACTTCTTAAAGCTACGTGATGGTGGCGTTTTTCATGATGGGGATAAAGTAGTAGACGAATTATTCCGAATTGTATTTGGCGCAAGATATTAAGGACTTATCAATAAGAGAGGAGGGCTGAAACTTGTCATTTGCAGCAGATGTAAAAAAAGAACTGACGACATTAGAGGTTCATCGAGAGCACGCTCGGGCTGAGTTAGCTGCTTTGATTCGGATGAACGGATCATTAAGTATTGTAAACCAGCAATTTGTACTGAATGTTCAAACTGAAAATGCAGCGATTGCCAGACGAATCTATTCTCTTTTAAAAGATCATTACGATGTTCGATCGGAATTGTTAGTCCGCAAAAAAATGAAACTAAAAAAAAATAACGTGTATATCGTTCGACTAAAACAAGACACGAAAAGTGTCCTAGCAGATTTGGATATTTTAGATGGCATGATGTTCAACACCCATGTATCCGATGATATTATCGGGAATGCACAAAAAATGAGATCGTATTTAAGAGGAGCATTTATGGCTTCCGGCTCGGTCAATAATCCGGAAACAAGTCGTTATCATTTGGAAATATTTTCGATTTACGAAGAACATAATGACGATATTTGCCAGATGCTGAACTACTATGACTTAAATGCCCGGACGTTGGAGCGGCGCAATGGTTACATTTCTTATTTGAAAGGTGCCGAAAGAATTGCCGATTTTTTAACCTTGATTGGTGCGACTAATTCAATGCTAAAATTTGAAGATGTCCGTATCGTTCGAGACATGCGTAATTCAGTGAATCGTTTAGTAAATTGTGAAACCGCAAATCTAAATAAAACCATCGATGCAGCATCGAAACAAATTGAAAATATCCAATATATTGAAAGTGTTGTTGGACTCTCAGCTTTACCGGAGAAACTGCAGGAGATTGCAGAATTACGCTTAGAATATACGGAAGTCAGTTTGAAAGAGTTGGGTGAGATGATTCCATCTGGCGCTATTTCGAAATCTGGCATCAATCATCGGATTCGTAAAATCAATGAATTTGCAGATAAACTAAGAGAAAAAAGTGCATAGTTGCGTATAGATGGCTAAATCTAAATAGCAGAGGGCTAGGTGAGTAGGATGGGTGTAGAAGATAAAGATTTTATCATGAGGCAAATCAAACAACTGGGAGAAGGACTAGGAACTTTTCTTGGAAAAGAAGATGTAGATAAGATTTTGAGCTTTGGTCAAGATGCTAAAAAAGAAGTGGAAGATGCCTCAATAGATAAAAGCGTAAATACCGATCATGAAAATAAAAAAAGTGAGACAAAGCCTAAATAGCTTTGTCTCACTTTTTTAGTTCCCTTCAATGTAGCGAATTAATTCTTCTTTTTTCACTGACTCATCAAAGATATGCTCACCAATTACGATGGTTGGCACAAATTTAATATTAGCAGCTTCCGCTTCCGCTACGATGGCTTGAACAATTGCAGGTTCTTCTTTTTTAGCTAGTTGCAAATTATCTTCTGCAAATATCGCGACATCTTCTAAAGAAAGATGTCCCCATTGATCTTGGGTATCATACATTTGTTTTAAATCAGTTAAACCCTTTTCAGGTAGATCATAATTGATATGATGATGCATGACATTACCACGTTGCAAACTTTCTTTTTCTTTATCTAAAAGTTTGATGATTCGTTGAACTTTACCGGCTTTAACATATTCATTTAACAAGTCAAAAGATTCTTCAAACCATTTTTTACAATAAGGGCAACGAACATTCATAAATTCTACCATTTTTACGGGTGCTGAATCATTACCAATAGCTAAACCGTTCTCTGTTGTAACTTTTGTTGCATCAATTACTGAAATATCCATTTTAATACCATCCTTTCATTTCTTCTCTCTTTAGTGTAGCGCTTTTTGTTCGTAGTTTAAATAAAAATGCCCAAAATTCTTAAAAGAAATTTTGGGCATTGAGTTTATTTGCTTAATGAGCTACTATTTTCCATTACTTCATCGATCAAGCCGTATTCTTTTGCTTGTTGAGCTGTCATAAAGTTATCACGATCAGTATCACGTTCGATAACTTCAAGTGGTTGGCCCGTGCGCTCTGCTAAAATTTTATTTAAGCGATCGCGCGTGTCAAGAATGTGTTTCGCTGCGATTTCGATCTCAGTTGCTTGACCTTGAGCGCCGCCTAGCGGCTGATGGATCATAATTTCAGCGTTTGGTAAGGCAAAACGTTTGCCTTTTGTACCAGCTGTTAGTAAGAAACTCCCCATAGAAGCAGCCATGCCAAGGACGATTGTTTGAACATCTGCTTTAACAAAATTCATTGTATCGAAAATAGCTAAACCAGCAGAAACACTTCCGCCTGGTGAATTAATATAAATATAGATATCTTTTTCAGAGTCTTGCGCATCCAAAAATAGTAATTGCGCAATGACTGAGTTGGCTACATTATCATCGATCGGACCACTCAACATAATGATTCTATCTTTTAATAATCGTGAATAAATGTCATACGCTCTTTCTCCACGAGATGACTGTTCAATGACTGTTGGTATTAAATTCATAGTATATTCCTCCTATATAAAAAACTCTTCAAAATCATTTTATCACAAAGCATACCTTAATGCTTAAAAAAAGTATACTTTATTGGTCAAAAAAGGTCAACACTAATGCACAAGGTTAAACAAAAAAATAAGGAGTTTTTGGTAAAAAAACCTTAGAATATTGCACCTCTAATCCAAAAGTTAGACCTGAAAATCTAACTTTTGGATTGGAGTTTTTTTTGTATGGCAAAACACACGTTTGAATTTAAACTTAAATTTGTCTATGACTACTTATCAGGTCATGGAGGTACACAGTTTCTCCAGAAAAAGTATGGGTTTAAAGATAATTCTTAAATAAGAAAATGGATCAATGCCTATAAAGAATTTGGTGAAGAAGGACTGCTTCGTAGTCTAAAAAATAAAAATTATTCTGTTCAATTTAAGTTAGATGCTGTAGAGTTGTATTTAAATACAGAGTTATCCTATCAAGAAGTAGCCAATTATGACTGGTCTATAAGAAGCTATGTCTCAAACGAATGATTGTCCTTATCGTCGCACCTTCCACTCTGATCTAGGTTGGGCTTATCAAATGAATACCTATAGACAAACATTAAAGGACACCTGTATTTTTCAAAATATGTCTCGAAAAGAAACCTGTTTAGATAATTCTCCTATGGAGAATTTTTTCTGTATCTTAAAGTAAGATTTGTATCATGGTAAAGTCAAAATGAGTTAAGAAAAGCAATCGAGAACTACATTTATTATTATAATCATCACCGGATCAAAGAAAAATTGAATTGAAAAAGTCCTGTAGAGTTTCGACAATTCAATCAAAAGACTACATAAAAAATAGAGTGGAAAAATCCACTCTACAAAAAGTCTAACTTTTGGGAGTCACTACATATCCTAAGTTTTTTTGTTTGATTATTATGAAGTTACAACAATGTTTCCGTTTTGATCAGCAGGTTTAAGTAATGTAGCAATTGATGTAAAAAATGCAATAATTGCAGGAATAGTTGTCCAACAGAATACTAAGTACATAATGCCTTTTCCAGAAAAGCCAGAATAGAATTTATGAACACCTAGACCACCTAAGAAAAATGCTAAGATAAAATAAATCCATTTGTTAACGACTCTGCCATGCTGTACATAGCCACCAACTGATTGTGTATTGTTATTTTCATTAACAATGTTGATATTGATTTTGTCTTGTAAATTGTCAGTTGCACTTACAGCCTTTTCTGCTTTGTGGATGATTAATTCGTCACCATCTTCAAATACATCGACAAGATCTCCAATTTCTGGTTTAAAATTAAACCATTCATACAGTGCGCGTGTCGTACTTCCATCTTCATTTGCGATAACAACATCATCGAAATCCAACTTAATAACTTTTTTCCCCATATTAACTTCCCAACTCTCATATATAATATTACTACTGTCATATTATATCATTAATGGAATGGGTAATCTAGACCTTTTAATAAAGTAGATAATTAGAATATACAAAAGAAAATAAAAGTCTAAGTGAAATAACTAATTCTTCTCTTATTTTTTTGCGCATATGAAAGAGTGTGTTATACTAAAAAAACAAGAACGAAAAGAGTGAGGGAATCCCAATGGTTGTTTTTATTGCAGGTATTACAGGTGTTTTGATCGGTGCTGTGATCGTATCAGTCGGGGTAGCATTACGTGTGACCTATGAGGAGCGTAAGGCTGTCCGGTATCGAGAACTAGAAAACTATGTCAAGGAAATAGAGACATTGAATCTTCTGAACAAGAAAATCAATGAGATCCTCCAAAAAAGAGACATCTATGTCGACAAATCAGTCAATTTTATTTCAATGGATGATTGTTATATCAGTATCGACGATTTTATCTATTTAGAATCGTTTTCGGCTCAAAATAATTTCTATTTGCCTACATACTTGATTGAAGAGTTTTTCAAAAAAATTGCACATAGAAAAGTCATTTTAACGCCTGATGAAGTGATCTCAATGGGCGGCAGTACGTATAAAGGCGGTCGGGTCATCTTAGAAAGTTTTTCAGATGAGTTACTTTCAATCATCGAAGACAAGAAACGACAAATGAAGCGATTAACGCATAAACCGTTATATTATTTCCAAAGAGGTTAAAAATAGGTGGCACTCCAATCATTTGGGGTGTCTTTTTTTATATAGTCAAAAATACAAACGATAAGTAAGAAAATCAATACGGATGTTTTTAGAATTTTCTGAATCTTTTTATCAAATTTTATTGACATTCTCATTTATTCGGTTTATAGTTAACAAAAGCTTTTATTTATCACATGCTATTTTAATCTTTATAGATTTTATAAAAGAGGAGACCATTGCCATGAAAAAGACAAACAACAACCACGTATTAGTCATTATTTTATCGTGTAGGACTTAGAACACTGAGAAATTTCGCAGATGTTTGAGTCCTGTTTGTCTTTGGTAGATGGGGTTCTTACTAAGACATCCCATTTAATCGATGGGATGTTTTTTTTGTAGAAAGTGCTGTGCTGTAAAGAGGCAATGCATAAATAAGAAACTGAAGCAGAAGAATCTGAAAAATGGAATTCTCTGCAGATAACAGAATTGGAGTGGATGAAACATGCGTAGTGATCAAATCAAAAAAGGAATCGAAGCCGCCCCTGCTAGAAGCTTACTTTATGCGACTGGACAGGTTAAAAATGCCAAAGATATGGACAAGCCGTTTATTGCAATTTGTAATTCTTATATTGATATTGTCCCGGGTCATGTGCATTTGAGAGAATTAGCGGATGTGGCAAAAGAAGCAATCCGTGAAGCGGGAGGAATTCCTTTTGAATTCAATACGATCGGTGTAGACGATGGGATTGCTATGGGACATATTGGTATGCGTTATTCACTGCCAAGTCGAGAAATTATTGCAGATGCTGCAGAAACTGTCATTAATGCTCATTGGTTTGATGGTGTTTTTTACATCCCAAACTGTGACAAAATCACTCCAGGAATGTTGATGGCAAGTGTTCGGACCAATGTTCCAGCCATTTTTTGTTCAGGCGGACCTATGAAAGCAGGCGTTGACCCAAGAGGACATACAACCACACTTTCTAATATGTTTGAAGCGGTCGGTACTTTTAAAGAAGGTAAAATGACTGAAGAAGAATTTAATTTTATGGAACAAAATGCTTGCCCAACTTGCGGTTCATGTGCAGGAATGTTTACGGCAAACTCTATGAACTGTTTGATGGAAGTTTTAGGAATGGCTTTACCGGGTAATGGTACGATTTTAGCTGTATCAGATGAACGTAGAGAATTAGTTAGAAAATCCGCTTTTCATTTGATGGATCTAGTTAAAAATCAGGTGAAACCAAGAGATATCATTACGAAAGAAGCAATTGATGATGCTTTTGCTTTAGATATGGCAATGGGCGGTTCAACAAATACTGTCTTGCATACCTTAGCGATCGCTAATGAAGCTGAGATTGATTATAACCTGGAGGAAGTCAATGCAATTGCAGAGCGTGTTCCATACCTTTCTAAAATTGCACCCTCTTCTGCGTACTCAATGCATGATGTACATGAAGCAGGCGGCGTTCCAGCAATCATGAAAGAGTTAGTTGATCTAGGTAATGCTATTCATCCAGATCGAATCACGGTTACAGGAAAAACGATTCGTGAAAATGTTCAGGATGCTGTAATCAAAAATGAAGAAGTCATCCATCCAAAAGAAAATCCATACAGCCCAGTCGGTGGTTTATCGATTTTATATGGCAATATTGCACCTAAAGGCAGTGTGATCAAAGTTGGTGGTGTTGATCCATCAATCAAAAAATTTGTTGGAAAAGCGATTTGTTTCAGTTCCCATGATGAAGCTGTTGCTGCAATCGATGATCATACAGTAACCAAAGGACATGTTGTTGTGATTCGTTATGAAGGACCAAAGGGCGGTCCTGGTATGCCAGAGATGTTGGCACCAACATCGAGTATCGTTGGACGTGGTTTAGGTAAAGATGTTGCCTTGATCACTGATGGCCGATTCTCTGGAGCAACTCGGGGAATTGCTGTAGGACATATTTCTCCAGAAGCAGCTGCAGGTGGTCCAATCGCTTTGGTAAAAGATGGTGACGAAATCGAAATCGATTTAATCAATAGAACACTAGAACTACATGTTTCTGATGAAGAGTTGGCGAAACGAAATGACCAATTGCCGAAATTCAAAGCTAAGGTAAAAACAGGATACCTAGCACGTTATACAGCATTGGTAACTTCAGCTCATACAGGCGGAATCATGCAGATTCCAGAAGATTTGCTAGACTAGAGGAGGGAAGCTCATGGCAGAACAACGGAGAAAAATGAAAAATGGCTCAAAGATTTTGATAGAAGCGTTGTTGAAGCAAAAGGTAGAAATGATTTTTGGTTATCCTGGTGGAGCAGTCCTTCCTTTATATGACGCTTTATATGATGGCGATATTCCTCATATTTTGACGCGACATGAACAAGGCGCTGTACATGCGGCTGAAGGTTACGCTAAAGCAACTGGTAAACCTGGTGTTGTGATCGTAACCAGCGGTCCTGGTGCAACGAATGCAATTACCGGGATTGCGGATGCGATGAGTGATTCGATTCCAATGGTTGTGTTTACAGGTCAAGTTCTCACAGATGGTATCGGAAAAGATGCTTTTCAGGAAGCCGATGTGATCGGATTAACCATGCCCATCACCAAAAATAATTATCAGGTTAGAGAAACCAAAGAGCTACCAAGAATTATCGAAGAAGCCTTTCATATTGCAACAACGGGCAGAAAAGGACCAGTTGTGATCGATTTACCAAAGGATATCACTATAATGGAATCAGATGCAGAGATTGAGGTCAAACTAAACTTACCAAGCTATCAACCAACCTTGAAACCGAATAAGCTTCAGGTGAAAAAATTGATGGAAGCTCTTGCTATAGCCAAAAAACCACTAGTACTTGTAGGTGCGGGTGTCTTACACGCTGATGCGGGAAAAGAATTAGTAGCATTTATCAATAAATATCAAGTACCAGCATTGAGTTCTTTACTAGGGTTAGGGGCTATCCCAACTGAACACGAATTATTCTTAGGGATGGGTGGTATGCATGGATCGTTTGCAGCCAATATGGCACTGACAGATTGCGATTTGCTGATTAATATCGGCTCTCGTTTTGATGATCGTTTAGCCAGTGCACCAAAAGAATTTGCTTCAAATGCAATGATTGCTCATGTGGATATCGATCCAGCTGAAATTGGGAAAATCATTGAGACACAAATTCCGATTGTAGCCGATGCCAAAGAGACCTTAAAAGAAATGCTGAAAATCGAAGTCACATGCAGCGATACGACTGATTGGAAAAAGTTAAATCTTTCTAGAAAAAAATTACATCCGTTTAAATACGATAAAGAGCAAACCACTGAAATCAAGCCGCAAAAAGTCATCGAATTCATCGGTGAATTGACGAAGGGTGAAGCGATTGTTGCAACCGATGTAGGTCAACATCAAATGTGGGCAGCTCAATTTTATCCATTCAAAAATGAGAAGCAATTGATTACTAGTGGTGGTCTTGGGACAATGGGGTATGGCATTCCTGCGGCAATCGGTGCAAAATTAGGGTGTCCAGATAAGGAAGTCGTATTATTCGTAGGTGATGGCGGTTTCCAAATGACCAATCAAGAATTAGCTATTTTGAACATTTATAATAGTCCAATCAAGATTGTGATCCTAAACAATCGATCATTAGGGATGGTTCGCCAGTGGCAGGAAAGTTTCTTTAACGAACGTCGTTCAGAATCTGTCTTTGACAGCCAACCAGACTTTGTTAAAATGGCAGAAGCTTATCATATCAAAGGCGTTAGGCTTGATAATCCGGCGACCATTGAAGCTGATTTGACTGAGGCATTTAAAGAAACTGGTTCGATTTTGATCGAAGTGATGGTTTCGCCAACTGAACATGTACTACCAATGGTTCCGGCTGGCAAAGCTAACTATCAAATGCTGGGGGTGGACTAAAATGAAACGGATCATTACAGCAACAGTCAATAATAATTCTGGTGTCTTGAATCGCTTCAGTGGCGTGCTGACACGCAGACAAGTCAACATCGACAGTATTTCAGTTGGTCCAACAGAGTTAGATCATGTATCACGAATCACCATAGTGGTTCAAGTATCAGATTTAAAAGAAGCAGAACAGGTCACTAAACAATTAAATAAACAAATCGATGTGATTAAAGTTTCAGATATCACAGATGAAGCGCATTTAGAAAGAGAATTAGCATTGGTAAAAGTCAATGCACCAGCAGCAGTTCGCGCTGAATTATTTTCAGTGATCGATCCGTTTAGAGCCAATGTGATCGATGTCGGCACTCGCTCAGTGGTGATTCAAGTTACAGGAACGAGTGAAAAAATCAGTGCTTTCGTTGATGTTGTCGCACCATATGGCATCAAACAATTAGCAAGAACAGGCGTCACTGGATTTACCAGAGGCAACAACTAAAAATGGGTCTTAAAGCATACGCTTATAAGCATAAAAAATTTGGAGGGTTCAACAATGGCAAAAGTATATTACGATAATTCAGTAGAGAACAATCAATTAGAAGGAAAAACAATTGCAATCATCGGTTATGGTTCACAAGGTCATGCTCATGCGCAAAACCTAAGAGATAACGGTAATCAAGTGATCATCGGAATCCGTGAAGGAAAATCATCAGAAGCTGCTCGTAATGATGGTTTCGACGTATTATCTGTTGAAGAAGCATCTAAAAAAGCAGATGTTGTAATGATCTTAGCACCAGACGAAATTCAAGGAGATCTTTATGACAAAGAGATTGCACCAAATCTAGAAGCAGGTAACGCATTAGCTTTCGGACACGGCTTCAATATTCATTTTGATGTAATCAACCCACCAAAAGATGTGGATGTTTTCTTAGTTGCTCCTAAAGGACCAGGACACCTTGTTCGTCGTACATTTACAGAAGGGTTTGCAGTACCTGCATTATTTGCGGTTTATCAAGATGCAACAGGAAAAGCCAGTGATGTTGCCTTATCTTATGCCAAAGGAATCGGCGCAACACGTGTTGGTGTGTTAGAAACAACCTTTAAAGAAGAAACTGAAACTGATTTGTTCGGTGAACAAGCAGTATTATGTGGTGGTTTAACAAGCTTGATCGAAGCTGGATTTGAAACGTTGACAGAAGCTGGTTACCAACCAGAATTGGCATACTTTGAAGTATGTCATGAATTGAAATTGATCGTTGATCTGATTTATGAAGGAGGATTTGAGAAAATGCGTAACTCAATCTCAAATACTGCAGAATATGGCGATTATGTTTCAGGACCTCGTGTCGTAACGGCTGAAGCTAAAGCGAACATGAAAGAGGTTCTAACGGATATCCAAAATGGCAAATTTGCAAAAGGCTTCATTGATGACAACAAAAACGGCTTTAAAGAATTTAATCAAATGCGTAAAGAAAATGCTGGACACCCAATCGAAAAAGTCGGTGCAGAATTACGTAAGATGATGCCATTTGTTTCAAGAGAAGACTAAATTAAACGATTAGCGAGCAGAGGCTGGGAAAATAGTCATTTTTCTCGGTCTCTCTTACATACTGAAAGGTGGGGAGAATTTGTTGACATTAACAAAAACAAATGTTGAAGAAGCATATGATGTGCTAAAAGACGTAGTAACCAAAACGCCATTGCAATACGATATGTATCTATCACAAAAATATCAATGCAACGTTTATTTAAAAAGAGAAGATCTACAGAAAGTTCGTTCATTCAAATTAAGAGGGGCCTATTATGCGATTAAACAAACTCCTCATGAGATGCTGCAAAACGGTGTAGTTTGTGCAAGTGCAGGGAATCATGCTCAAGGAGTTGCATACACTTGCCATGAAATGAACGTTGCGGCAACGATTTTTATGCCAACAACAACGCCGCAACAAAAAATATCTCAAGTAAATTTTTTTGGTGGAGATGAAGTGACAGTCAAATTAATTGGTGATACTTTTGATGCATCCGCTAAAGCTGCTAAAGAATATGCTAATGCCAATCATCAAGCTTTTATCGATCCTTTTAATGATTTAAATATCATGGCTGGACAAGGGACAGTAGCCATTGAAGTTTTTCAGGAGGCGAATGAAGCTGCATTTCAAGTAGATTACTTGTTGGCAGCAATCGGTGGTGGTGGTTTAGTTAGTGGTGTTTCTACCTATACTAAAAGTGTTAGTCCAACGACGGCTGTTATTGGCGTAGAACCATTAGGTGCCCAATCGATGCGGGCGGCTTTTGATGAAGGCAAACCGGTAATGCTAGATAGTGTAGAAAAATTTGTTGATGGTGCAGCAGTTAAACAAGTGGGCAATTTAACGTATGAACATACGCTTGAATATGTTGATGAGCTTTTAGCTGTAGATGAAGGGCAAGTCTGTTCTACGATTTTAGAGTTATACACTAAACAAGCAATTGTAGTCGAGCCAGCTGGCGCTCTGAGTGTTTCAGCATTAGAACTGATCAAAGATGAGATTAAAGGGAAAAATGTTGTTTGTATAATCAGTGGTGGTAATAATGATATCAATCGAATGGAAGAAATCGAAGAACGTTCTTTGATTTTTGAAGGACTAAAACATTACTTTGTGATCAACTTCCCTCAGCGACCAGGCGCATTAAGAGAATTCGTAACAGATATCTTAGGTCCAAATGATGATATTACCCGGTTTGAGTATACGAAAAAAGTCAATCGTGGAACAGGCCCAGTAGTGTTGGGTATTTTACTGAAAGACAAAGAGGAGTTACCTAATCTACTACAGAAAATGGCAGAGTTTGATCCTAAGTATATTGATTTA
The DNA here is from genome assembly GCA_018231265.1 of Noctuana haematospila. Lineage (NCBI taxonomy): Eukaryota > Metazoa > Arthropoda > Insecta > Lepidoptera > Hesperiidae > Noctuana > Noctuana haematospila. The sequence continues at coordinate 10,368 of DWQL01000037.1, read as the reverse complement.
AGTGATAATCCGTCATTGTATGCGTTACTTGTTTAGAGGCCGAGATGAAAGTGTTTAGCTCCAAGAACCAAGTCCTTAAATTCTTAGTGTCGTTAAGGCATAGAGATTGATGAGATCGAAACGAAGTGTAGTAGCTACTTTTTTTCTCGCCGTTTTTTCGCTCTCTTACAAATGAATAAAAAAATGAGTTGCCGGCTAGATGAAATTCTAACTGACAACTCATTTTTTTTATTTCAAAAGAATGTCTAAAATTTACTTAAAAAATGGAAAATAGGAGAGAGAGTTCTTGCCATTTGTCTGGAAAGAACGTATATTTAACTTACTACATTAAATCGGTCAGAAAAACACCGACCGTCAAAGAACATGAGCCCAGATAGAATTTTTTTAACACTTCAACAGACCACTTTTTTCGGGTCAAATAAGACTTATTTTTTCTATCGTCTATCATTTTTAAAATCATGTTCCTTTGTTAAAAATTACTCGAAATATAAAAAAGAATATTAGTAAAGTTGGAAAATATAAATGAATAATAAGAAAAGGTTAGAAAATCGCCGTTATATTACCGGGTTCGATGGGATACGAACTATTGCGGTCGTCGGCGTGATTCTGTATCATTTGTTCCCTAATATAATGCATGGGGGCTATTTAGGTGTCCCTATTTTTTTTGCAGTATCTGGTTATTTAATTACTGATTTACTAAGGCAAGAATGGTTACAAACTGAAACAATCGATGTTAAAAGCTTTTATATTCGTCGTATGAAACGGCTTTATCCAGGCTTAGTTGCCATGCTGGTAGCAGCTTCAGCCTATATTGTTTTTTTCCAGCAAGACTTACTCAATAATTTACGTAGTGTAGTCGCCAGTAGTTTCTTGTACTATAATAATTGGTGGCAAATTTTTAAAGGATTTTCTTATTTTGATCGATTTACCACCCAGTCACCATTTACACATATTTGGTCTCTTGCAGTTGAAGCACAGAATTATTTGATTTGGCCGTTGTTATTTATTGTACTAAAAAAGTATGTGAAACACAGTGGTAAAATTTTTGGTTTGATCATGGTAACGGCTGTTGGGTCTGGTATTTTGATGGCAGTTTTGTATACTCCTGGTGCCGACCCGACAAGAGTTTATTATGGAACAGACACAAGATTATTTTCGATTTTAATGGGAAGTGGGCTGGCCTTTGTTTGGCCAAGTTTCCGTTTGAAAGAAGAAATTCCGATAAAGGCTAAAAATTTACTGAATGGCGTTGGAATTACCTCCTTGGTTGTCTTACTGCTTTCCTTCCTATTTTTAGCAGACCATCTGGCTTTTGTCTATTATGGTGGAATGTTTATTGTCAGTATTTTTGCAACGATTCTAGTGGCAGTTACAGCTCATCCAGGCGCCGATTTAAATCGTTGGCTCACAAATCCTGTTTTCACCTGGTTTGGAAAAAGAAGTTACGGAATTTACTTGTATCAGTTCCCAGTCATGATTTTTTATGAAGCTAAAATCAAAAATTTAAGTGATCATGTGTTGTTGCATTCTTTGATCGAGATTGCTTTGATTTTAGGTATTAGTGAAATATCCTATCGATTTATCGAGAAACCCTTGGGCAAATTTTATTATCAGTATACGTGGTTTGCTATCAAAGATTTTTTCCGCAAACCATGGTTTACAGTGGCTAAAGTGACGGCTTTGATCAGTGTTGTTTTATCTTGTTTTGCACTCTTTGCTCTAGCTGTTGCGCCTTCCAATGAAGTTACTGCAGAACAGCAACAACTACAAAAAAATATTGAAGCAAACAAAAAGAAAGCAGAACAGAGAAAAGTAGAAGAAAAGGCCAAAAATGAAGGCAAAACGACCGATTCGACAAAAGCGGCAACGTCAGAGCCAGAGGTGAATTTTGATTTAACTGCTGAAGAAGCGAAGAAAGCCAAAGCGATGGACGTTACAGCTTTCGGTGATTCTGTTATCTTAGATGCAGCTGCAGGATTACAAGAGATTTTTCCTAAGATGATCGTGGATGGTGAAGTGGGGAGACAATTATATACCAGTACACCAGTCATTGAAAAACTAGAGAAAGAACAATTATTGAAAGATAATATTTTAGTTGGTCTTGGGACTAATGGATCATTTACCGAAGCGCAATTTGATGAATTCATGACAGCAATCGGTTCAAAACGCAAGGTCTTTTGGATCAACGTTCGCGTTCCTACTCGTAGATGGCAAAATGAAGTCAATGGAATGCTCGAAACAATGAAGAAGAAGTACAAAAATCTAGTCGTTATTGACTGGTATGGCTACAGTAATGAGCATGAGGAATGGTTTTATGATGACCGAGTTCATCCGAATGTAGACGGACAAGTAAAATACTCAAGTTTTATTGCAAAACAGTTAGTGAAATAGCGTCAGGTAAAGCTGCAACGTCCTAACTAACAATACATCTGCTGAGATAACGTTCACTAGAGAGAAAAGAAGAAAGTAAGAGACGAATTAAGCCTAAAACAAACGGTTGAATTGTTTGTTTTAGGCTTTTTATAGTTAAGTCAATACCAATTGATAAGCTAGTCGTTCGCCATCAGCTACTGGCAGTAAAATGTCACCGCAATAAGCGAAACCGGCTTTTTGAATCAATTGTTGCATTGTTTTATTTTCTGGATGGGTATCGATGCGAATATCAAGGTATCCATTCAATCTAGATGTCGTAATCAATAAATTCATTAAAAGCAATGCTAATCCTTTCCCTTGATAGGTAGGATCAAGAGCGACTCTGTGAATCGCTGAATAGTTTCCAGGAGTCTGTTGCCATTGCCCATTTTTTATTTGTTCATATGGCGGTTCTGGACTTGTTGAAAGGATGCCCAGACCTGCAATTTGGTGATCGACGATCAAGACATAACATTGGTGTAAAACGATATCTTGTTTCAACTGTTCTTCATTAGGTCCTTCACCATTTTGCCATTGAGGGATATTTTTGTCATAGAGCATTTGTCTCGCAGCAGCAATAATTTCCATGATGTTAACTAGATCAGTTGATTCAGCTTTTCTTAAATAAACGACCATTTCATCCGCCTTTCTTCACCGTAACTATGTGAGGAGATATTATTTTTTAACAGAGTTTTCAGGTTTTAGCTGATAAATTTTTGAAGGGCGACCAATACCTACTGGACGTTCTCCAATTTCTTCAAAATGATGAAGCATGGCTTTTTTAAAGTTTGAGTGGTCGATTGTTTTATAATCAATACCAGAAAATTTTGCAAATACTTTGCGAGCTTCTGTGATCGTAAAATCTGTCCCTAAAACTTGCAATACCTGAGGATCATGTTCCATTTTATTCGCCACTCGATTGAAAGCTTTCAGAATAATTTCACTGTGGTCGAAAGCTAAAGTATCTTTCCCAGTTGAAGCACCTGTCTGTAAATCCAAAATGATTTCTACATCGCCATTGGTAAGAGCCAGTGTGTTTTCTTTCCGCTCCATTGTAAACCAGCGGACTTCTTTAGCATCATCTCCTGCAATCAATGGTTCTTCACCAATAAAAGCGAGATAACTAACGGTTACGACCCAGCCGCGAGGATCTCGATCCGGCCGACTGAAACTATGAAGTTGTTCGATATTTTCTTTAGAAATAACCACGCCAGTTTCTTCTTTTGTCTCCCGTAAAACACTTTCTCCAGTTGATTCATTTCTATTGACGAATCCACCAGGTAAGGCCCAAGAATTTCTATAAGGATGTCCTTTTCTTTTAATCAGCAGTATTTTAAGTTGATCTTCTTCTTTGTTATAGCACATTAAAACAATATCTACAGTCAGAGAAGGCTTTTCATATTCAGGAAGTTCTTGTTGGTGATACCATTTTAAAAACTCAGTTTCGCTGGCTTCTTGTTCATAATATTGCTTTTCCGCTTCCTTTGAACTAAAGTGTGTCAAGTTGCTCATCCTCTCTACATCCGATAAAAGTACTTTGTACTTTATTGTATCATTATCAACAGGAAAAACAACTAAAGACTGATAACACTTAAAATAAAGTTTTGTGGTTAACTTTTTTTATATAGAGGTTGACAATTGTGTTCTTAAATAGTATTTTAGAGAGACAAAATATTATTTTACGTTTGGAGAGAACAAATGAAAACAAAAGATATCACGAGAATTGCTATTATGATCAGCATTATTATTGTTTTAGGCTTTTTCCCACCGATACCGCTTGGTTTATTACCAGTACCGATCGTGATCCAAAATGCTGGCTTTATGTTAAGTGGATTGCTACTCGGTAAGAAAAATGGAACGATTGCAACCTTACTGTTTTTACTACTTGTTGCGATTGGTTTTCCTATTTTAGCTGGAGGAAGAGGGGGAATCGCTGTTTTTCTCGGTATCACAGCAGGCTACCTTTTTGCTTATCCATTTGCGACTTTTTTGATAGGCTGGGCTAGTGAAAGGGTCAATCCTTATAATCAAAATATTTTCTGGGGATTTGGAATTACCCTCCTTTTTGGTGCATTGTTTATTGATTTTTGTGGAGCAGTCGGGATGAGTATTTTATCTGATATGAGTTTGTCTAAAAGTTTGATGGCAAATCTAGCGTTTATTCCTGGAGATACGATCAAAGCATTTTTGACTGCTTTTATAGCACAAAGAATATCAAAATCGTTCGATCAAAGGAGAAACTAGTATGGTGAAACTATATGGAGCGACGATCGATCATGAAGGACGGTGTGTTCACTATAGTTCATCAGTCGATATAGTGGCGAATAAATGTTATTCTTGTAAAAAGTATTACGCTTGTTTTCAGTGCCATGATGAGCAAGAAGATCATCTTTTCTCTGCTTGGCCAGTTTCAAATGAAAAAATCGTTCTTTGTGGTTCTTGCCGTACGGAACTAAGTGCAATGGAATATAAAACACATGCTAAATGTGTAAATTGTGGGCACTTATTTAACCCCAACTGTGCATTGCATAGTCAAATTTATTTTAGTTAACAGGAATAGAGCATTGAAAGGATAATTCGGATTTAAAGAGTCAATCAAAACGGATGTTTCGTTTTGGTCGACTTTTTTGTTGTCTTTAAAAAGTTTAAACTCATTCAATTCATGAGCAAGATATCTTGTTCAAGTTTTGTCCAACGCCTTTGGACAAAACCGAATTTTCATCTTCTTGAATCATCTTTAGTGAGCGTTTACAATGTAAAAGACAACGAAGGGTTGTCTGAGAAGATCTGCGCAGATCGATGACTCAACATTTTTCTTGTTATAAGAAGAAGGAGGAAAAAAATGGAACAAACACAAGGTAATTTAAAAGTGAAAGTTCAACAATTCGGCAGTTTTCTTAGTGGAATGATCATGCCCAATATCGGGGCATTTATTGCTTGGGGAATCTTGACCGCTTTATTTATTCCAACAGGTTGGTTTCCAAATGAACAATTAAATGAAATAACAGGGCCGACGATCACTTATTTATTGCCGATCTTGATAGGTTTTACAGGTGGGCGCTTGGTTTATGATATTCGCGGTGGAGTCGTTGGTGCAATGGTTACAATGGGCGTGATTACAGGTGCAGAGATTCCTATGTTCTTAGGAGCGATGATCGTAGGGCCTGCTGGTGCATATTGTATTAAAAAATTTGATGAACTTGTCGATGGGAAAATCAAACCAGGTTTTGAAATGCTGGTCAATAACTTTTCATCAGGGATTTTGTCCTCTATTTTAGCCATTATTGCATTTTTGATTGTAGGTCCTGCAGTTGAAGCATTGAATAATTTCTTGGCAACTGGAGTGGGTTTCTTAGTTGAAAACTCATTGTTGCCATTAGCAAGTATTTTCGTTGAGCCAGCTAAAGTGCTCTTTTTAAATAATGCCATCAATCATGGTGTAATCAGTCCAATTGCTATTGAACAAGCAGCCGAAACAGGACGCTCAGTGTTATTTTTATTAGAATCAAATCCTGGACCAGGATTAGGTATTTTGTTGGCCTATACGATCTTTGGTCGAGGTAGCGCTAAACAAACGGCACCTGGCGCGATTATTATCCATTTTTTAGGTGGTATTCATGAAATTTATTTTCCATATATTTTGATGAAACCTGTTTTGATTCTTTCAGCAATCGGTGGTGGAATGGCAGGTGTAATGACGTTTTCATTATTTAATGCTGGATTAGTAGCTCCAGCTTCACCTGGTAGCATCTTTGCAATTTTAGCAATGACACCTCGTGATGGTTATATAGGTGTATTGGCAGGAATTATAGTGGCGACGAGCGTCTCATTTGCGATTTCTTCCGTTGTCTTGAAAACATCAAAAGCAACTGATACTACGATTGAAGATGCTTCTGAAAAGGCAAGTGCTTTAAAAGGTCGTAAGACATTAGTACCAGAAGTTCAAAGTAGCTTTTCGTCTGCTGAAAAAATCAGTGATACTGTTGAAACGCTTGCGCATACGAAAAAAATTATTTTTGCTTGTGATGCAGGCATGGGGTCAAGTGCGATGGGCGCGTCTGTTTTACGAAACAAAGTGAAAAAAGCTGGGTTATCAATCGAGGTGATTAACTCTGCTATCGCACAATTACCTGAAGATGCGGATATTGTTGTAACCCATAAGGACTTAACTTCGCGAGCAAAGGAAAAATTGCCTAAGGCGTATCATGTGTCTGTTGATAATTTCTTAAGCAGTGATCGCTATGATGAATTAGTTGAAAAATTATTAGTTGTTAAAACATCTGTTTAACAACTAAAAGAGTTAGAGAGGAGAATTCCATGTATCTTTCAGCACGAGCTCGACTAATCATGGAACAGCTGTTAACAAGTAATCGTTCTGTTTCAATCAACGAACTAGCAGAAGATCTAAGTGTTAGTCACCGAACCATTCGACGTGATTTAAAGGAAGTCGAAAGTACACTGACTTCTTACCAACTTACGTTAGCAAAAGAGCATGGAATTTTATCCTTAATAGGTCTTGATTCTGATAAGCAACGCTTCCGTTGGCAATTGATGGATTTATCTTATAACGATTATAGTCCAGAAGAACGCCAACAGAAAATTCTTAAAGTTCTTTTAAAAGAAGAGTCAGTAAAATTAGTCGGACTAGCCAATGATTTAAGTGTTACGATTTCAACAATTAGTAATGATCTAACTAAAATTGAAGAACGATTACCAAATACAGTCAAAATTGAAAGAAGAAGAGGATTTGGTGTCTCTCTAAAAGCGAATGAAGTGCAAAAAAGACAGTTGATGAGCGAGCTTTTTGGGCAGCAATTTCCAGATTATCGTTTACTAAAATTTTTCCAAGAAAAATCTCGAGATCATACCACGAACGAATGGGTGGAAGATCGTTTACTCGATTTAGTTAGTGAAACGTTATTAAAAAAAGTGGAGTGCAGTGTTAAAAGCTGGCGCAATAACAATATAGAGGGAATCAATGATGAAGCTTATGCGAATTTGATCGTGCATATTTCGATTTCAGTTGAACGAATGATCGCAGGTAATTTTATCCAACCCAATGGCACTGGTGAAAAAATGACACAATACCCCGAGTTTACAGTAGCCAAAAACATGTTAGCTGATATTTTGGATATGGAAGCAGAATTCGTACCAGATGGTGAAGCGGCCTATGTTACGACGCATCTGAGAGGGGTTAAAAGCACTGAAAGTACAGTATATTTCTTGGAAAATGAAGAACTGGAAATCATGATGTTCGTCAAAAAATTAATTGCAAACGTTGAAGCAGAATTAGGTCAAAAATTACCAAAAGAGCTTTTAACAAAAGGATTGATCGCTCATTTACGCCCAACATTAAGACGATTAAAACAAGGTATGCGTATTTACAATCCCTTGATTCAATCAATCAAGCAAGACTATGAAGCTTTGTTTAAAGTAGTCAGACGAGCATTTGATCAAGTCTATCAAGACAAGACGGTACCAGATGAAGAAATCGGGTATTTAGTATTACATTTTGGGGCAGTGTTGTTGCAATTAGAAAGTGAAAACAGTTTTTCTGGGTTGGTTGTGTGCGCTAGTGGGATTGGCACCTCTAGGATGCTTGTTACTCGATTACGGCAACGAATTCCTCAATTAAAAAAATTAGAAACAGTCTCTTTATTTGAGTTAGGGAAAAGGAAAGCTGAAGGTAAATACAATGTCATTATTTCTACGATTGATCTAGGTCAGGTGGATTTTGATTATTTTTTAGTTTCACCTATTTTGACGGAAAGAGAACTTTCACAAATCGGTGTTTTCTTGAAAAGTTTACACAGTGGGTATCATAAAAAAATTGCCCAAGAAGAGCAAGCAGTGCAGCTAACCTTGCTAGAAGCCACTCATTTTTTAGAACAGCAGCAAATGTTCACATCAATCGTTTTAGCAATTTTAAAGAACTTTAACTATTCTAAGTTAAATGAAAATGTAGGAACGATGGAAGATACGGTTCGAGTTATTTGTACGCAATTGTTAGAAAAAGCGCCAGGATTAGATGTAGAGTCATTAGTCAGTACTTTTTTACATGATGGGAATTGGAAAGCTTTTGGCATTCCAGATACAAAAATTGGACTGTTCCACGCTCGCAATGAATCAATCAAAGAACCCTTTTTTCAATTGTTTTCATTAGAGCAGTCTATTCTCATTGAAACAATGGATCATACAAGAATGCCTGTTGATCGAATTATTTTACTTTTAGTTCCTGAGAAATTTTCACAAGAAGGCTTAGAAATGATCAGCTATATCAGCACCTTATTTGTAGACGATCAACAAATGATCCAACTTTTGGAACATGGAGCGAACGAAGAAATCACATCCTATTTTGTTCAAAAATTATTATCTTATTTAGAAATGAGGAAAAAATAATATGATGACATTAAAAAAAGACGATATATTATTACAACAACATTTTTCAAATAAAAACGAAGCTATCCAAGCAGCAGGAAAACAATTATCGAATCAGGGATATGTATCGGTTGATTATGTTGAAAAGATGATTGAACGCGATCGTCTAACAACTACTTATATCGGCAATATGGTAGCAATCCCTCATGGAACCGACGATTCAAAATCGTTGATCAAGCAATCTGGGATCGTTGTTTTACAAGTGCCGGAAGGTGTGGATTTTGACGGAAATCAAGTGCGATTGATTATTGGAATCGCAGGCTTAGGTGATGAACACTTAGCGCTTTTATCTAGTATTGCATTAGTTTGTGCCGAGATGGAGAACGTACATCAATTGATTGCTGCTGGGACCAAAGCAGAAATTATCGATCTGTTTAAAGAAGAGGTGATCGCATGACAAAATTAGCTGTTCATTTTGGTGCTGGTAATATTGGGCGAGGATTTATTGGGTGGTTGTTGGTTCAAGTAGGTTATAAACTGGTATTTGCTGATGTGAATGAAGCAATCGTAGCTCAGATCAATGAGCAAGGAGAATATGAGGTTATTTTGGCAAATGAGGAACAAGAACAATTTACTGTTCAAGGAATCAAGGCCGTTAATAGTATAACTGAAACTGAAGAGTTAGCGACTTTTATTAGCAAAGCCGAGATAATAACAACTGCGGTCGGGCCAACAATTTTACCAAAATTGGCAGAAATCATTGCCAAAGGGATCGAGCTAAGAAAAAATGAGCAAGACTATTTGACTGTGATTGCTTGTGAAAATATGATTGGGGGCTCTGAAATTCTTCGATCAGCCGTGTTGCCACTTTTATCTACTGAGGCTAAAGAATATGCGAATGAATTTGTTGCGTTTCCTAATTCTGCGGTAGATCGGATCGTACCAAACCAGCATCATAAAAATCCTTTAACTGTAACGGTAGAGCCATTTTATGAATGGGTAGTAGAAGCGCCTATGAATAAAAGTAATGCACCAAAAATCGCCGGATTAAACTATGTGCCAGATCTAACGCCTTATATTGAGCGGAAACTATTTACCGTTAATACAGGTCATGCTGTGACAGCCTACTTTGGGCATATGCGAGATATAGAATCAATTGAAGATGCGATCCATAATGAAAAAGTGCTCTTTATCGTACGTAGTGCTTTGGAGGAGACGGGGGCGTTATTAGAAAAAAAATTTCAATTTTCCCACCAAGAGCACCAAGCGTATATCGATAAAATTATTGAACGTTTTAAAAATCCCTATGTTTCAGATTATGTAACTCGCGTCGGCCGCTCGCCAATTAGGAAAATTGGCGAAAATGATCGGTTTATTCAACCGGCGAGACAATTTGTGGAAGCTTTTAATGAAACACCAAAAGCGTTGGCGATTGCGATTGCGGCAGCAATGAAATTTGAAGAGCCAACAGATGCCGAAGCATGCGCATTGCAAGAGGCGATTAAAGAGCAGGGATTGGATCAAGCGATTGAACAGTACACTGGATTAAAACCATATACAAAATTATTTGAAAAAATT